>QCXZ01000086.1:1964026-2134193 GCA_025024175.1 Rhyzopertha dominica
GATGTTGCATTGTGAGCGATAATGCTGAGGAAAGGTGAGCAAAAAATAAATAGAATCGCCCGTCAAGGCTTGTGTGAAAAATATCCCTAATATTTATTTCCAGTGTTCACCTGGTTCTCATTTCGGTATTTAGAGAACAGGGAAAGTTCCTTGTTTGTTTGTTATGTCTGGAAAAAAGTAATCGCGTCGCTGTTTGTCTTTCAGATTTTTCCACTCATCGTGGGCACGGATTATTCAATGATTTAATCATTTAAAGGCATTTGATAGATTTGGCTTGATTATGGCTTTGATGACATCTTAGTTTCTTTCTTTCAATCGTATCTGCTAGATAGGCGTCAACAATTTGTGCTAAATAATAAGGTTTCAGGTGTAGGTCGTAAAATTTCAACGGTGTCTCAGGGATCCATTCTTGGCCTCTTGGCATACGTGCGTTGTCGAATAATATTCACTTAAAATAATATAAGGGATGTTATTAACCAAAACATAAGATACACATGTAAGTAATAATAAATTAGCTGTTTCTGAAAGACTAAAGGGTCTTGGTCTTGTCATAGATAGTAATCTCCATTTTAAATCTCAGGTTGACTACATAATTCGATAATCTAGTTTTAAATTTCGAGCTGGGAAGCTCGTGAGTCTGTTGTTTATGTCTTACGTACTTATAATTGCTACTTATAATTGTAGGCTTCAGAAAATTCAAATTAACACTGCAGATTTATCTTTAAGCTGAAAGTTGATAATGTATTTCATTGTTATTTTGCAATACTTTTCGTGTATTTCAAACATCGATACCATTATACTTACGAAGTTTTTACGATACACATTTGACCCTTAGAAATGTTAGCCTGGTTTTAGAACATTGCTATATCAGAGGTCAAATATTATAATAGCCATTTTGAACAGGAACTAATCTGTTGTTAAATTTTAAAAGCTCATCTGATGTAGTATTAACGCTTTTCGTGTACTGTTGACAACTATTACTTATTTACTTTTTTCTTCCTTTTTATATCTACCTTAATTTTTATTCTATTAAGTTTGTATGCTCATGGGGTGAATATAATAGCCATGCTACACTCCGCCCATAAATAAAGACCCTATTATTATTATTATTATTTTAACATTTGGTTCTAGTCAGGCGATCCAAAACATCCTTCCTCAAATCTCTTTAGCTTCTTCCTCTCCATGTTTGGAATTCAACCCTCACACTGATACGTTGCAGTGGTCTTTATCCTGTTTTACTTTTATTGAAACTAGGATGCACATCACATCTCTTTCTATTCAGTGTTTAAAATAAGCTAGTACGAGCTACTTTAAGACGCGTTGAGCTGTGAAACCTTCACTGTTGGAAACTGCTAGTTAATTTCGTCCCACCCTAAATATCCCAGAAATTGCAAATATCGGGTTTAGTGGCAAAGTCATGAGAAATAGTCGGGTGTAGGTAGACATCCCAACTTTGCTCTAATTGGCTGTTAAAAGTTTTCCGGATTAGGGCATCTATTTTTCATGAACGGTTAAAGGTTAGAGTCAAACGACGTTAGAGCAGCTAGAAGTTTTTGATGTACCCTAGGCGCAGTTCACCTTCGTCGTTAATGTACAGAGCACTTTGATCTCCTTTGAATTACAAACAAGAAAAGTTACGCATCGCATAATACAAGCAAGTAAACGGGGTGTGGCATTCCCGCGGTTGCTTTTATGGAAAATTACGTTTTCAAGTGCGTCACAAGGAAAGAATGTGCCTGACAGGATAAAACGCTATTGCCTACTAAAAGAAGTAGTTGTACTACAAGTGTTTGTACATTTGCTTCTACCTGGTCTAACCATCTACTGTTTAGTTTGCCTTTGCATTATCTCCAGAAGTTTGCCTTTCATTTCTTATTTTATTGTCACCTGATACTTCGTTATCTTTCAGGTTTTTTATGATGGCTATTATTTCTTCCTGGTCTGGATCTCTCCAGTCTTTTTCGCAGTCTTCATTGTCATCTTCTCTCCAGTATTGTATTGTCTTCCTCTTTTGCTTTTCAGTATTTTTTTCATGTCTACCGAACATTCCTATTATTGGTCTGTATCATTGTTCTTTCCCCATTTTTGCATTAAAATCTCCTAAATCTATCTGTCATTTATCTGAACCCCTTGATGTGGTACATATTTATGTCTTTGATCAATCTAGAAATTTCTTATAAGCTACATTGATTTTATAATTCTGCAGACAGGTAACAAAGCGGAAATAAAAAACTTACGTGTTGTCTTAGTATGCCATCAAATATTTTATAACAAGGAAGTTTGTTTTGGAAAACAAAAGAGAAAATATGTAGGAATTCGATTTTAACTGTATGCCAGTAAGCTTTTTTTAGTAGTCTATAAACATAACAATCCGATTATTAAGCACATCTGCTGCCATTGATGTAAGTATTCGACTGTTGTCGCTTCAAAGCAGTGCTCACGCCTAAATCTGGGGGTGTCGAACAAAAACCTTTTGTAAGTGTCACGAAATGGTCTATCCACTTACCGTTTTATTCCCCAAATTCCGCACTCGACAAGACAGATAAGCCGATTTTCCGATTAATGCCGTAACATTTCGCGGAGTCGTTACGTCAAAGTGAGGTTCTAAACGAGTTTGTATACTTCCAGGTGGTCCCCCAGGCAGCGTCGTCGCGCTCTCCGGTAGGGCGTTGAAGCTGCTGCCACTAGAACTCTGCATCCCACCTTTCACCAGTAGGGAACCTGGAAAAGACAAAGGTATGGGTAGTAACTTGCTTATTATCTAATGAGCATCATTACGTAGTAATAATATTGAAGGTTCGTTTACAGAATGGGAGTTCAAACCTTTTGTTTTGAAAGCAACAGTGCCTCCTTAATTCCAAGAGAGTGTATCAAAGAGATATATATTTTTAGTAACATGCAGTGAGATCGGTGCCAACAAATTGTTTGATATATCTTCCATTTTTATATTTATTTTTAGGAAACCATCTGAGCGTAGAGAAAGATACTTCTTAAATATTGTCGCATACCCCTAGTTACTTTTCGACGAACTTTTTTGCTTCTTCTATAAGAAAATAGCGACAGTTTTTTAGGAACAAGATTTGATTTTCGAGTGCATAAGCTGTTACAGGGTTAATCCATCAAGTAGCAAAATATATTATGTTGCATAATACCGTTAACAATAAACTATTACTTATTGTTTACGCCCAATACAATATGTCCTGTATTATTAGGTGGATGGAAAACCAGATCTTACCAAACCTTGATAAGCCTTTGCTCGTTATTATAGATAAGGCAAGGTACCACAGTTGTGTATTAATATTGGTAGACATGAATTGGTGTTCATACTGCTATAACTAGCAAGAAGTTGGGCTTGAAGACCCTTACTTATCGAGAGGATGATTTTAGTAGTAGTTCAAAAAATTAGGACCTAACAAAACGGTTGAAAAAAATGGTAGAATATCAACTTCATGCCAGGAAAACTTGATTAATAGTTTAATACAATAATAGCAATAATGGAATGTAAGAAAAACTAGACGATATCCCTTTACTGAAGTTTATAGGTGTATTTTCAACGTAGATATCACTACTTTAAATTATACTTTTTGTTTCTTTTTTATTCTTGTAAGATAAATTGATGGCATTGACGTCTTTGGTTACTCCAGTGACTATTAGCTGTTTGTCTTAATTCAAACTGCACAGCATTTACAAAATTTTTTAAAAAAATTCGTCATTTCACTTTATGGGTTATTAAAGTGAATTTTGCGCTGCTAGCAATAAAAGCGAATTCACATGACCTGCGGTCAAATGCTGCATTATCTTTATCTGATGTGGAAGGCGAACTCGATTGAAGTTTAGTAATTATAACCATCACGATAACGTATCAAGTTACCAGCTTTACGACCGATGCATTAGCTGCAGCAGTTCAAGAGATGATTCGTAGTGCATCGGAGCAAACGATTTCTCCATCAGTTTTTCCCCAAAGTAAGTAAAAAATTAATAACGCCTTCTCGCCAAAAAGCCGTATTGCGACGCAGCCGGTGGATCCCCTAGATATTAATAAGACTTCTTTGTGCCTGCGACACAAATATATTGCCTTTTCAAGAAAACCATCATAAGTCTTCGTCTGTTGCCGAATTTAATAAACTACAGCGGGCCTTGAGTATCGCTCCAGCTTAGCGGACAACTGATTGACTAATCCTGTCAAAAATGAAATCAGTTTCTATTGAATCGAAATATCGTTCGACTGCGAAGTATATATTTCTGTTCGCCTCCTTCATTGTTATCCTCAACAAAGGTATATTGGAGATGGGAATTTAAAAGGCGCGAAGAACGGTGTTTTGTGGGTCTACGGCATAGCCTGTTACCGCTGGAAATTTGTCGACCACACCGTTCTAATTGGAAGAAAATATTACTTCATTCATATGCAAGAAAATGTTTCAGCAACGAAAAATCTTTCTTGATCTGCATTTTAAAGGTGAGGATAGAGTTGATGTTGTCTAAAAACAAGTGTATAAACGTACAGGAGATGTAATAAATGAGATAAATATATATTAAAGTTAGTTGTAGATCGAGCTAAAAAGTTAGGAGTGAAGTTTGACAAAGACAAAATTTTTACATACCTATACAGTTGCATGACGTTCTCATTTAGGAACAAAATAGATAAGATTTCCCAAAAATAGATTCCAAAATCACTTTAACACATACCATAGAATTTTATTAACGAAATATTACCCCTGAAACAAAAATGTATGTACGAAACGGTTAAAAAAGTCATTTACGTGAAGGTAATACCTTTGTAAAGTATGTGAATTGTGAATCCATGAACAGACTGTATTAAATCCCTTTTCAAAACGGCGTTTTATCAACATATGATAATTATTAGCTAAAACGGAAAGCATGTCGAGAGATCTTTATAAACAGTTGCGTAGAACAAAACTTTACCAACAACCTACGCACCCTTAGCAGTACTTTATCGTGAAACAGCTCTGTTAGGGTATGTAATTTGCGACGTCAGGAAACATTTAATAATCCTACTCCTACTCGTCAAAGGGTTCATTCGAAACTTGTAAAAGGCTTTTGAACACGCAGATAGTTTCGTTTATGACATCAGCGGCTCAATCTACGTGCAGACGAAAACGTAATAGGTAACACACCTGGTGCATTATTACTATTCATTACTTCAATCGCATTGATATCAGATAATGTTCAGCCAGTGAACGGGGCAAATTTTAAACCTATCAAAAGCGTACACGCCTTCACAAATCAAAATCAGCATAAGCTACAGTTTATGCTTTGGTCGAACACGGCCCTTGCGACAGGAAGGGAAATTTGCACCTCATCAGTACGATCAAACGAACGTCAAAATTCAATTCCGAAGAAAACGCAATTAAACCCGTTTGAAGTGCAAAAGAGGTTGCATATTTTAATGTTAACTTCCAGTGGTGCTCAATCAGCTTTGCAAATTCAAGCGACAAAAAATTAAACTCGGGTTTAAAAGGACTCCCTTCCTCATTTGCCGCTACCACGGTACATGGTGCGCGGATATTTTGCTAGATCAAATTGGGAAGAATGAAAGATCATGTTTTAAAATCTACATTCGATTTATCATTTTTGTCCAGTTTTCCCTTTGCTTTCCTTTGCTTCACAATCTACTTAACTTTATTCCTCTTATCCGTGTGTTCATGGTGTCTCTCAGTTACCTATCTCTTTTACTTTTCTTTTTCCGTTTCCATTTCTTGTTTGATTTATTTATTCCACTAATGCGTTTCCTTTTTATTATTTGTACAGATTTAACTTCTCAGTAATGGAAATTTTAAATTTATTACTGGTGTATCACCCTCTAGAATCTGATCCACTACATTCTTAAAGTGTAAAGATGTCAGTGTTCCTTAATTCTGTTGCTACTTTTCGTTCTTTCCTCGTTGCCGCATTTTTATTACTACTGTTCAGGTAGTGTTGAGCTACATGTTTTATATAACCTGCAACTATCTTTTTTTTCTGCTGTCAACTTCTATTGTGAATACCATAGTGTGCAAACGAGGTTATTCTGGATGCAAGCGGGCCAAGAAAATATCAATACCCCTCGGAAACCTGCAAGTTCTGTTTGACTTTGTGGATTCTACCAACGCACTGTTAGCTCATCGTGTTTACTAGCGGAATACACCGAATACAAACAAACGGGCAAGATATAAAAAATGCACAAATTATTTTTGTTCCCACTCTGGATTACACACGCGTGCTAAACCCACTTTGTATGTATGTATGTATTTTTGGATGGTGCTGTCGTAAAGGGAGCTAAAATATGAGAACCGTTGGAACCGTCACTATCTCGTATAACTCACAAAAGTTGCCGCACAAGCACAGGGTGTGATGGAACTAGTGATGGGCGATATTTCACACGTTAACACGGTCACGTCTAAACTTTTTTTCTATCTAGATCTTTCTCATTATTTATTGCACATGGTTGGATAGCGACTTAAAAATTTAAAGGTGGGGGTGCTCCGCAAACAATGAGTTCTTTTATTTATGCCAAGAAAGTGTGTACAACGTTGTTGCTAAAGTTTCTAAAGTTTATCGCATACTTACGTTGACCCCATTCCTTGGAAGTTCGACGCAACCCTACCCAACGCCGTCAATCTTCGGCGAATGCGGCATCAAATAAAGTTACTTGCCGCCATTCACAGAAAATCAGATCGGGAGTAAAAAACAGATTGCGAACATTAGTATGCGTCTGCCGTGCCCAAGTAACGAATACATACTCGCGACGTGCTCAGTTTAAATTCACCGTCATTTATTGTTATGTGAGCGTTATTCCGCGGCACGTCGATTCCATATGTGACGTTTAAATAATGCAGTAAAAGCGTTCGAGTAGTTCATCTTAAAAGTATAAATACGCACTGTCAATTTTGGTGGAGGCGCCGGGTTATTGTGTTAAGTATACGGAAATATAATTATTATTGTCGTGACGCGAAAGAAATATGTAGTATTACTGAATGAGCTCAAATGGAAACTATTACTTGTTATTGGTTATTGCTTAGCATTTTCCCTTTCTCTCGTGCCAACACCATCTTGAGTTTAAGCGAATTTCAGCGTCGCGAAAATGTTGACACCGCCCAAAATTAGGACGCCGCTATGCAGATTCCAGTTGGCCCACAATGAAAATTCTTTCCTCCGGGGTAGGCGGTAAACAGACGGCTTCCTTGCGCAAAAAGCTCCCTGAGAGGGCCAAACATGAATTTCTCCTCTGCGGCGTGCCTAGGTAATTATCGCGGCGCATTAATAAGCCGGAGGCACGCACCTGAAAAACTCCGGGCGCGTCCCTTTCGTCCGGAAATTCTTCCACGGGGAAAAGTGAAAAAACGTCCTGCGCGTGGATAGACACGTCAAAAACAAAATGATGGCCGGTCGGTGACAGTTCTTCAGCGGAAGTGTGGTCAAGTCGTAATCGTAGAAAGATATCGTTAAAAGATTGACGCTTTTCTGGATATCGCTCGTAATATACGTCGCACGAACACGAAATTGTTGTTCTGAAATATCTAATTCATTTCTCAATGAATTAGTGCCTGAAGTCGTCAGGTAAAAGGTTCGAACAGATTATGAGTTAAACCTTGGAATCAAGGCCTGTAAGCTCTGTAAAAAAAGTAGGGCAATCAATCGTGTTATAGAGTATCAATTTTCAAGCCCCGAAAGGCTCAAGATAATTTAGTGGGTAATTCAATTCACCCATCTTTTCGTTACCAATGTGGGTAATTATTCTAACATTATCCCAGCTGGCTTCGTATATAATACATCATTATGAACAGTGAACAGACTATTGGTCAATTAGAGTTATTAGCTATAACCTGCAGCGACCGACTATTCATGCACGTATGCAAAGCGGTTTACCATTTGCGTTGTTAAAGGGTCTTCAGGAATTCATGTGCGGACCTAATCAATATCGCAGTCATGGGGGATCGCTTTGATATTTCGCTTTCGAACTAGTGTAATTTCTGGAATAGCAACGTCCCGTTCCTTTTTTTCGAATTGCTCCGTGGCCGCGTTTGCAGCGACGATCCGCGCTCGTTCAGTTTAAGTGGCTTCGTTAGCCAACTGATGAAACGATGTACCTCGATTTTATGGGACATTTTCGGCATTCTCGAAATGCACGCTTCCCCATTCTGCACGCACTTGTGTTGTTCCTACCTGCGTTCAGCTCTTGGGAAACCAGTAAAATAAAGTTCCACATGTGCTCAGGCCTCTTTGCTCCTTTGTTTGAAAGAAATGTGCAGGATGCGACATTCAAAAAGGAGGAGAGGAAAAAATCTTCCACTCTGCTTAATATCAATTGGGAGAACTTCCTTACTAGATTAATAGTATGTCGACCAACTACAAGATATCTTTCTAGATGAGATTTGAAAGTCATCCTGATATCTAGACCAAGGTGTTTAACCTCATTTTTTTGGTATATCTTGTCCCCAGAGTTTCATGCTCCGCTACTGTTGAAGATTTCTTCTTCTGGCTAACGCTGTCACTGACGTTTTATAGGTGTTAGTCATTTTTTCTACACCACCTCTGTATCTACAATAGTTACAGTCATTACAAAAAAGCATAACTAACGTTAACGTGTCCCCAATCAAAATCAATACAATTTGGGATGACAACTTCCGCTCTAGCAATCAAAGACACTGCTAACATAGACGAGTTTGTTGAAAATTCCAGCGTGACCTATATTTCAGACGTCGATATGTTCCTGATTAGTTTTGCATTTAATAATGATGCGAATCGTATTTCACAGGTAGGTGGTGCCCAAGGGATGTATAGCATTACCCACTTGATTAAAATTTATCGTGGCGTTGTCTCGTGAAATCAGTAACTGGAGAAGTTCATTTAACCTCCGGCTTTGTCTTGCGACTCAAATCGGAAAGCAGCGAGAAGCTAAACAAACTTCAACTCGACGCTTCCACCTGAAATTCGTCTTTGACAAGGCCTCGGCCTGCGTACGTATCAAGTAAGTGATCTTGAATTTTCTTCTACTGACAAAAGATACGTATCCACATTGTGTCAACTAAAAATTGGTTCTCGTTCAAGTTCAAATTCATCTATTTCAGTATTTCCTTTTTTTAATCGAGAGACAGATTGGGGATTTATACTTTCCGCGCACGGCCGTGTAGCTACCCCAGATTTAAGTTCGTAACTAACAAAATCAGGGGTCTTGATTAAATTCCTCCTTTGCCGCGCGTCACTATTCAATGCGATATACATTCGCCATCCCCTTATCTCTCTCTCCTTCCAGAATATTTATTCGAAGTAGATAAGTCATCGATCCGAATCGCTCGGAATTCTGACGGCCTATAGTGAGCGGGTGCTACTTTGTCGGACCCTGTGACGTCAATGGCTGGACATTCATTCAAATAAAACCCATATCCAAGCAGAACTCAATGTAGCAAGAGAATCCATTGTAATCAGTTACTACCGGGCGAATTTCGGCAATTCTAGGGTATAATTCCCTTTTCCTTCTAAACAGTTTCACTGTGTTGCCGTAAACACAACGTGAGAAGGAAAATATTGAATAAATATGGGATTAATAAAGACAGTACGTAGAAGACCCTAGCTGAATGTATATGAATATGAAAGTAAACGATCTGGGTCCTTTGCTTTTTACTTCACTTTGCAGGAATTTTCGACAAGATAGAGATACTTGCATAACGCATTTTTAATATAATTTGCATCCAACCATTCGCCAATTTTGGCTAAAAAAATCTCGCCCCAGTGATTCTTTGTTTCTTTTTGCACGCGGTTTTCCTATGACGTAATATCTCCACTCATTTCCACTTTTCCGGAAAGCAACATATGTTGGTGCCTGATTCAAACATACCATGTTTAAAGTAAGAGAAGGCCAATTAAGTTTATGGCGGATAATTAAAGTTAACTGGCGCTAACGTTCGCTTTTGGAGCATTTACAAAACTGCAACAGTACTTAAACAAATGCAGTGTTACGCACTGCACGAATGGGGGAGGGCGCAACACAGAAGACGAAGTTTGTGCTGAAGCTGAAAATATTGAACGATGGAAAAATAAATATGTATATAATATTCACTCCATTCAGCCCCAGAGTATCACGCAAAATAGCAATTCAGCGAAAGTATTTATACGATTCGAACACAGCCACGCGAAGAGCTGAGGAGAAATCCACCAATAAATCAAATAGGCGCACAAGGTACACAAATTCTATGCAAATTGTTTCATGAATATTTAAAGCCGCATACAAAAATCAAATCAGCTTTGTTAACCCTAATTTCCTACCCGAGACATTTTTCGTCAAGATGGTAATCACAGGTTTGATACACCTTCCCCTTGAGGAAAGCAGTGCTGTGCGGAGAGAGATGAATTCATTTCACGTGCATCAATACCGTGCACCCTCAATTTACTTATTTCTATGCGGAGCGATGCCTGGTATGGGGCGGCCGTTATCCCCTATCCCCGGTACCGACGAATTTAATCGATAAATGCTCCGAATGTGGATTCCGGCATGACAGTGAATAAAATAAAACCTCTTCCTTGTTATCAGCGAGGGTCAACGTAATTTATGCTGTAGAACGGCTCTTTATTCCCGTAGTAAAATATAAGGTAAGAGCCACCCCTGAGCGGTGCGCTGCTGCGTTCGCCTGGAATAAGCCTGTTAAAAATATATTCGTTTTGTTTCGCACTGTTTTACAGTGCGTCTCTAGCCTGCCCGCAGGCATCCTTCCGATTCAAGAACGATTAAAAGCAGGTTTTTCTTTCATCCCATTATAGGGGTAGACGTAAGCCTTCCACAGGGGTTTATTTTGTCTCTTCTTTGAAGTGACAGAAATTTACATAGAAATATGAAAACAAAGGCGAGAAATCTTTATGTACGGATAATGTTTCGAAGTATGAGTAACAAGTATGTAAAATTAAATTCTGTATAAAACACAAAAACAAATGAATAAAAATGAAACGAGTATATGCGTGTGTACGGTACCTACAGCCATGTTGTTCTTTGATCTACAGCGTCAGATTATCATAGTTAACTCATCCGTATGCAAGTTAAAAGTAACAGGACCTGTCCGCAGTTACAGGGGTAACTTCTAAGTACCCTCCCAAGTCATCAGACCTAACCCCACTTGATTTCTTTCTGCAGAGTAATTTCAAGAACCGAACGTGACGCTTTGGTTCGGCTAGAAAATATACGGCGAACGATTTTATGGTTGGGGCCGAACTTAATAGGAATTTATGCGGGTTTTCTTTTCCGCTGCGGAAAAAATACAATCCAGCACGTGTTTAACGGTGCCTGTTGCTTTCGCCCACGTAACGTCTTAGTGGAGGATTAATGAACTGATTTGCATGCAAATTTACTGGGGCACATTTCACGCGACCGACGGTTAGCTACTCCAGAAGCGGTGACCCATCCCGCAAGGATCTCAGACGCATTACAAGCAATTGCACGGCTATTAGTTATTTAAATTCGGCGGGCCAGCACGTCGCTTCGCACTTCTTTGGGCCGCAAATTTCGGTCCGGGGGCAAAGGCCGTTGTTTACGCTTTTGGGGCGGGTTAATCATAATCGCCTCGCGCTGGTCATTTGCATGAAAACTTAATAGGAAAATCGGGGCGAGGGGAGAATACGTGAACAGCAAGTGCCAGGCGAACAAGTATTTTCAAATCGGATGTTAGTACGAAAACCTTGAGAATAACTGATCAAGTAATATTTAAAATATTTATGGGAGTGAAAGCAACTTATTCTTAAGACAGTTGAGAGACATTATATTGCTTATAACAATGGACCTTTACGTCCAAAAGGAAAAAATATATGCCTTTTAAATCTGCAATGCAATTTTAAACCGTCACGTATCATATTTTATTCTCGTATCCTTAACACGTGAACCCGGCGCCTCCACCAAATTTGACGGTCCTTCGACGTTCAAGTCAGAACCTTCAATTTAATTTCTACTTGCTTTAACAGTCCACCCTAGTTCATTTGTGTTGTAATCCCTGGTTACTTCCGATATTAAATGTCAATATCCTCTTAATAGACATCATCTCTGTTAGAACTATCTAAATATTTACCATAATCCACATTCGTCCTACTTATTCCGGCTGTCCTATAATGACAACTGAATAAAAGGCAACATATCAAAGTAGATACAATCGGTCCAATTGTTAAAAGCGAGTTTGTAAAATTTCCGGACTCTTCAATTCAATGGAGGTGGACATTTGAGAGACGTTATCTGTGGAACTTAATTTTCCCAGCGAGCAATTTCATTCGTAACGGCAAATCGGTGAGTTTTTGATATGCCAACCGTTTATTGTACCGATTTATGGCAGGAACCGTTGCATTTTCACCAGTACGACAGTGCATTGCAATAGCTAGAGTACGCGGTTAAAAATGTAGCTTTAAATAAATGAGACAACAAAATACATGAATTTAGATAGAAAATCTGTTTAATACATCAACACTGGCAGACGCGTCGCAATTTTCGTGATGAAATCGAGCTTGAATGGAGCCAATGTAAAATGTTTATATTTGCCCTTTCTTGCTTGATTTCTAATTCAGTAAGAGACTAAGCTTTGATGTACAAGTTTGAACAAACAATAACCTTCTGTATTGCCAGTTCGTCGTTGAAATATGGTTGTATTGGTTCGCCAAATCAGAGATTTGATTTGATTCATACCATCATACTACATACTGCTAAAGCGTTTTTCATATACCCTAGTAAGAATTTTCTTAAGTGCGACAAGATCTTTTGGATAACGTAGGTGAACTCCATGGGCGTGACGTCATTCTTACAAAGTTTGGACAGTTAGCTCACTTTATCCGACTCTTGCGTTTTGGTGGGAGTTTCTCTCGCCTGCACATTTTTCTTGTCAACTTGCCCAACTTCCACTAAAAAGAAACTGAGCAACTATTGATTTCCTTACAAGGTCAACATCCCCTGAATTGCGAAGCTCTTTAAAAGAATAAAATTTCACGCTTGACGTGCAATCTAAGAGAAAAGAAGAGGAAGAAAAACATCTAAAGCAGGATCACAAGTCGAATACAATTAATTGTTTCGCTGAATTTTTATCCTGAAGTATACTTACTGTTTTCGGCCTCTACAGCTCAAAACGACTGAATCCAAAAATGTCTTTAGATGTGACGGATATTGTTGTTTTGGTTATTTGCCTATAGCGTCTACAAATTACGACATAGCTCTTGAAAAATCGCCAGAAGATTCTTTCTAATTCTTTTGACCAATGTTTTGTATGATTTTTAAAGCAGAAGTTTACTATCCCACGACCACTTCCAAAGGAAACCACTGCATTTAGCGATCAATTGATGTAAGGTTGCGCTTTAGGCGGTTAAAATAAGTAAACAAACCGGAGTCTTCCATGGGCACATAACTAGAAAATATTTTCCGACAGATGTCTGGCCAATGTACGTGATGAAATCAACTCTTCAATAGAATCGAGGACGTGTTACGGCAGAAGATTTTACCCTAAATTCACGCAGCGCACGCCTTAATAACCTGTACGTCTGTTGCGGAAATCCTATCCCCCGTCCCCTATACGTAACATGTCACTTATATGAGGAAACGCCGCAGCGAGAGGATAACCTAGTTTGATTTTGCGGTTTACTAGTTATATTAAATGCCGTTTGAATCCCACGTATGTTTCAAGCAAGCGACCCGAAATTAACGTCCTAAATGTTATCTGCGACGTCGTTTGTACATGAGGTAAAATTGGATGATGTTTTTAGCAAAGGGTCGGCCCGATTAGTTATGTGAACATTGATGCATAAAGGGAACACCACGCTACAATTATGAAACGAGGCTTCCATAGCGCAATCGAGCTTCTCGAGCCACTTTATCTTGCGTGGAAATTAGTTTAAATGGCACGAAAACTTATACAAATAAAGCACTTCGTACTCCTTTGTCTGAGCTAATGATAAATGTTCACATAAAGGATGATAGTATTTCATCTACTAAACTAGCTAGCATAAAGGCGATTATTTATTTAAGGGCTTAGTTAGAGAAACTAATATCGATCATGAAATTATAAATAATTATGATAAGAAGAGAACATACTTAGAATACTAAGTAATTTACACTTAACCGCGGTTCGATAACGCTAGTAATAAATTTTTATGAGCAAAAGAAGCACTGTCAATTTTGGTGGAGGCACCGGGTTTACGTGTTAAGTATTTCTTGAGTTCAGAAGTTGAGAAAGCGTCAAATTTTGATCTGATAAGCCCGAGTGAAGTAAACAGAATTAAGAAAACACCTACAAATCTTTATTCCTTGCGGTATCTGCAACCCAGGGTTGTTATGCATTGGATCCACGCACCGAGGGGACTTCCCCGAAGCCCTGTAGTTT
This sequence comes from Rhyzopertha dominica, assembly GCA_025024175.1. Taxonomy (NCBI): domain Eukaryota; kingdom Metazoa; phylum Arthropoda; class Insecta; order Coleoptera; family Bostrichidae; genus Rhyzopertha; species Rhyzopertha dominica. Next base: position 1,978,360 of record QCXZ01000086.1, read on the forward strand.
GTTACTGAGGTGCACTGTCGTGTTCTGAGCCACATACATATTTAAAACGTATAGTTCGAAGAAGTGCATAGTAGGCCTTCAGCAGACACCGAAGCAGGGCCAATGCATACTGAACGCGGTATTTCCCCTAGGGCCTACTATGTCGCTAAAGGCTACAATGGAGCTACGCCAGGAACGCGTTTGTTATCCCAAACAGCATACCTTGGAAGCGGTCTTTGTACTGAATAAAAGGTTGCTTTTTGATGTAATTAATTGTTTCTTTTATTCAAGACCCGGGAAGTGGTCACGTATTTTCATCAGTTATAAAAAATGTACTCGCACCCGGAAGAAGATTCGGCGGATTCTATCTGCACTGGGGAGTTGAGGCGTTTCAAGGCTACGTGAAATCATCCTAATACTGTAGATCGTGATATTTCAAAAAGTATATACATCTTTAAAAACCTGTGTGTGTTTAAGAATCTACCAGTTGCTTGATGATTTTGGTCCTTTGGCGTAATCACATCGGTTTCGTGATATTGATATCGGCGTATCAACGTGCCCCTCAGGAAATTTACACTTCGGCACGTTTTGCTCGCGCTAACACCCTGTAAATAATGGACGTACGTCCGGTGCTCATTCCGTGTACCATCATGACGGCGCCTCGATTGCGGTTTGACCCAAGAGCCGCGTTCGCGAAAATAGAACAAACCGCAATTTATTTGAGGGTGACGTGATGGATGCTGTGGGAATTAGAAATTAAKCTGGTAAGGAAACCGCCCCTGACGCCGGATCGTTTCTTTAATCGTCGCCTGCGCCCCTTTCATTGATGATGTCTGGCCGCAATTATAAAACAACAAAATTACGCTTATCACACTACCGCCCGTGGTGCACCCCCGAACATACGTCATCGTCAGTGCACCGCTTAAGCCCGGCGAACGGCATCGTAACGTTTTGTTCGTCTGCTTCTGACATTTCCACTGTTCACCTGACAGATGGTCCAATTATAGTAACTCAAGGCGAGATGGATTACCGGCAGCTTAAAAAAGATGATTCTGTACTGCCCCTCGTCTTAAATAAAATTACGGTGGGTTGTTTTCTATTATTTCAGGGTGTAGACCTTCACCTGAAAATAGTCTAGAATTGTAATTTAGAAGTTTGCAGCCAAGCAATTTAAAGATAGCGACGGTCATCACTTTTGGGACACCCCGTAGACTACAGCATAACGGGCAAGACGCGTTTTAAGGTTTCAATCTGGGCGTAGGTAAAGGAGAAGCTCTATTATGGATTTATCTGGTTGTTGCGTTAAATCTATATTAAGCATGAACCGCAAGGGAGTATATCGAACTAGTTTATACGGTTCAAATTACACTTGATGATGATGGATTTAGTGTTGAGTGGTTAGATTAGTTAAATTAATTTCAGGAGTTTTATGACCTAATTTGTAAGTCGATGAAAGTGGAGACTCGTACTGTAATTGGGGTCGATATTAAGGATAATCCATACGATTTTCTGTTATTACACGCCATAAGGATGATGAAGCTTTTGTGAATGTCATTCTTTATGCCATACATGGTGAAACTCAGTTGAATTGAGTGAATCCACAATATGGAGTCAACTTCGCCTGTGAGATATATCGAGTTCATTTAGAAAAATGTATTAGCACTTACGGAACTGTCTTATAAACAACGGCGTAATTTTCATGTGAATATGAATTATTGGATTATTGCCTAACTCCAGTAACCAAGTTCAAAATGAAGCACTAAGTAAACTTGCACAACTTCACAAATTAAGGAACCGCCGATCAGCCTGAGAGATGTTCCCCTTACAGCGCGTTAGTTGGTTCTAAATAGAGTTTATCCACGTGCATGTTAAATTAGTGAAAAATGTTTTACCATCGCTGTGCTAACTCGTAATACACAATAACGAAACAATAAAATCGAATGCGACACGTCTGTCTGTCCCAGCTCAATTATCGGGAAAATGTACGTATTTACCACGGCTGCAATTCAATTCCGAAACAATTTTTTTTATTTTTAAAGGAATTCTGAGTAGTAATGAACTTTCGGGTGTACCGGAAATGAACAGATTTTGTTGATTAAAATGGAATAGCCTGTTTGAGTAAGTTATTATTGTCATTTTGACCTGATGAAGTTATTATTAATAGACATATTATCAGTGCGATCAAAAACTGTTTCAACGAAGAAGTATATAATATTTTCATTACATTGTATTTGTATGTATGTATGTATTGAGAACATCAATAATAACAAAAGCTACTTTTCTTAATTTACTAAACTATCAAAGAAACATCGTGCAAAACGAAACTGGCTATTAAGGTATTGCTACTTGATTACTAGATAATAAATGTATCGTCTACATACCTGTACCAACATTTTAATCAGATAGGTGGTTCCTAATTCATTTGTTAAAGTATCTTCATGTAAAATTGAAGTTCGAAAGCAATGGTAGTTTACATTTCCTGGATATTCAAATTACAAAGAAAACAATGGTCAGTTAGAACACAAACTACAGAAAGCTTAAAGTAAAAATAATGTTTGCTTTATGTACAAGACATTTAGAAAAACTAAAGAGGATTTTTAGAAAATATGACATTTTAGTTGTTGATGACACATTCAATAACTTGTGTTCTACTAAGGATAAAATACATTTAGGTGAAGGGTGTTCTTATTTAAAAGAACACGAACGTGATACTAAGTTACGCAGAGATATATCTTCCGTAAATGAACATTCTTATCTAGCTAATGATTGATTTTGATACAATAACAACAAGAGAGAAAAGAATCTACAGAAATGTGTACAAATTTTCAACTGGGTGATAATTGAAAGAAATTTTGTAGTTTTTTTTCATGTAGGTAGGTCCTTTCCAGTCGATTAGTTTAAATTTTATCAGGTTGGCACGTTCTGCTTCCTTGATAATTCTCAAAATTTTATGGGAACTTGTTGTTGGACACATTTTAAGAGATTCTTTATTTGGCAAAGGTTACAGGAGTAGTGAAAAAATTAGTTTCTCAACAATACATATGTTATCTTGTTTCTAAAATGCATAATAATGTTTATTTTTAAGTAGAAACTCCTCATAATAAAGTGTGAAACTTTAGTCTCCATCTTTCAAAATAAAGCAGTAGGGACATGTGAATGTAATAAGTATATCAAAACGCTTATCCTTACTTGATTAATCCGAAAATGTGGATGAAGTAAATGCCGCATTAAACATGTTGAGTTGACCTTACCTAGAACAAAAGAAAGTATGTTAATTTGAGATTTTTTTCGGCGAAAAGAGAAAAGATAATTAATCGTATCCGACGACGCAGCCATTCTAATGTTGCCTACAACTTTGTAGACGTCACCAGTTTCAGTTATCATCATTGATTAAGATAAACCATTGATATTGTTCTCCAAAGATGAGAATGAATCGTTTAGTACAATACTGAATTTAAATTCAATTTTAAATTTCGTTTAGAATAAAATAGAATAGATAGAAGTACATCGTCAGCTCATAATCTCAGTGTACCATCTACGCAAACCATCTAGGTACTGTTTTTAAGTGATTTTAATCCAGTAGAGTGAACTATATGCTGTTGGAAACCTTCAGGTAGCAATACCATGGCAGACCGCCACCTCAACCGCGACGGGGGAAGCTTCAGATCGCGCTGAGGGCATTTGCTCTTACTTTAATAATTAAATGTAACGAATATTACGTGAATTTCAGCCCCCAAATTATGGGGCTCCCCGAGAATCCATCTCTGTTAACTGGAGAATGGGGGACGATACTAAACTTCGCCGTAAAAACACGTCCATCCGTACAAAGCAAGTGACACGTGTAATTGCTTTTGGCCACGCGTCTCTGCAATCGTTTTCAGTTTTGGTCGGGCAGAAGCCGTTGTCGAAAATCCGAATTTGTGTCGGGGTCGCCGGCATTTTATAATCCTCGCTTCTCGCTACATGGTCTGCTGAAACGTCGGCGTATGGCCTGAGGCGGCTCTGCGATAGCAGTAGTGTGAACACGGGGGCCAGCCAACCTCTTCAAATAATAGAAACCAGTTGTTCCCAGGCAGTTCCAATTCCGATGAAATCGTGCGTGACGCGAAGAACGGCTCGAATTTTGCTAGAGTAAAAATGATATTCCAACAGTCGTTATGGCCACATTACGGCCCGATAAAGCCGTTCCCTCCCAGGGGATGTTCATCCGTATCTCACGTCGAAGGACGGACTTCGACACTCAAACTTCACATTCTCGGGAAGTTCTAAATGTGAAGAGACCGGGTACTATAACGTGATCTCATTTCGCAGGTCGTAAGCTCTTTAAGCCGCCAATTAATAATACTAATTCACCCACGCTTTACTCTGCCGGTCGCTGGGCGCGTTTTTTGACCATTTGGAAAACCTTCCTCGCGCTATTTACGTTGGGGTCTCGAAATTAGGGAGAAATTAAGTATATCTTGATTTTGCAAAAACTCCTGATTCGACACGTCAAACGAATTTGAAGATAACTTGATGCTAATGTCTATTTTTTTTCAGCAGTCGTTATGAATTTCAATCGTGATCTGATTCTAGAAGGTTTAAGTCTATCTTCTTTTACTCAATAATAAATTTGCCTCGTTGCATAATATTAAGAACACATACAATTATAGGAGGCAGCTTTTAAATTTTGCTCGGAGGCTCATAAAGTAGCACCTCATGAAACTCAAAACTCTGTTTGCATGAGATTATTTCAAAAACTTAGTTAGTTAGCTCCATCATGTTGAAACTGAAACTGAAGCATAGCACGGATTTATTTCTAGGTTTCATTTGTCTACATCTGCACAAATTAAGATAAGTGGCACCGGCTCTTTTTGTAGATTAATAAATCCTTGAAAATGCCCACTTTTGGAAAAGTCTGTAAGGTATGTGATTAAAAAACGTGTTTTTACGGTTGCCGCAGAACAGCGCGGCCCTGAAAGTAAGGGGACAATTAGCACATGCGCTGGCAGTGCTATTGTCCATTAACAATTCAAATACTTTTAATGAACATACTTCTCGAGTCAGCCGGTCACCCTTTTGTCGTCATCATATTTCAACGCAAGCACGAGAGCAGTTTATTTATTTCTAAATATAAACGAACACGGTCGTCATAATTAAAATCTGCCAGCACATACGATAATCGCGAATTGCATAAAACGGACGCAGAAATAGCCACAAAGGAAAGGTGTGAAATATTATAAATACCGCGTTGCTTGTTTTAGTTTTATCTGCAAAATAAATTTGAGCCGTGTGCATATGCATGCCCTACAATGCTGTATGCAAATGTGGACAGGGTGCAGGGGTTGAAAACTCGGCAAGGTGAACAAAGGGTTTGCCGGCGGCCCTGTTCCTGCTACAGCAGGAATTGATCGACGCCAATCACACAGATAATTGTTACCACTTTTCAAACGGATCCAATGGAGTCGAACAGGAATTTCTTTTATTTTCATGAACTGGCTTTTGTTGAAGTTTTCAGTTTTTATTCTTGTTGTTCGGACAAAAGAGCGTTACACCTTGAATTAAGTACCTGAATTACAAATCGAACTTTTAGCTAAAGACGGCAGGAAGGATTTAAATTTCAAAATGAAAAATGTAGGGTTAGCATATAGTTTGCATATAGTACTGAAGGCACATCTAGCAATTTAATAAGAAATTCCTTAATAACAAATTATAATTAACACAAAGATAGAATAAAGCTAGGCATATTTTAAACTTGTGATCGCATTAAATGATCGGATGTGTGTACAATATTTCTGGAGTATTTCGAACAATACGAAACAATGGAAGTGTTGGGGGAGTTACTGCACCAGGTATAATTGGTTAAATCCCGGGATCCAGTTATAATTAGAGCAGACGTTTAGCGCTGAATAAATAGTTGCTTACACCCCCTGTTTAGTTATAAGTGGATCCAAGTCCGCATTTACCTTCGTATTCCGCCGTGAAAGGATGGCGCTGAGAACAAGGATAATTATTTCATACAAGCTTTGTTTCTAAATTACACGACTGATATCTTAAGATACGTAGAGAACTGAGGAACCTGTGTCTATTCTGGGTGTCTTCAGAAGCATACTTTTTAATTAATTACTTCATTAACTCGAGACATTTTTCAAAGCCACCTCGAATAGTTTTGAGATTATATTTTGGTTCTAATGGCTGGCTTAAGACCCTCCAGAAGGTACTTGTAAATTACACTATTTGTGTCCCAAAAAGGAATCAGCTGAGTGGAGTCTTTAAGGACAACATTTTATTTCATGCTTTTTAGGGTACTTTAATGTCCAGATGTTTCTCTATGTTTTCCGGACTTGAAAGTAGTGATCTAACATAACGGGTACACCAACTCTTTATTTCTGTTAGAATATTTCTGCTATTTCAAAATTAGTATCACACTTTTGACAAAAGCTTCACTAATTACATCGTCTAATTCTTGTCGTGTCTCTCATTTACTAGGTGTGCCGAAATCTTTATTTGACGCCTCTTCCCAGCCTACAACTTTTCGCATTCGCGGTGCCATAAATAAGCGATATGTCCAGAAGCTGATGGAAATCAGGACGTCTTGATGTGGGTAAGGGATAGGGTTCGGACATATTGCATAAAGAGACGTGCCCCAGACTTCTGATTCGTTTTATCGCGGCAGTCCACGGTGGGCTGATCCCAGGGCGAACTATTTAGGTTAATTTACCGTTGTTTCTGTTCGAAATGAAGCCCTGGGCCACGGGAGCGGCCTGCCTTCGACGGAAGAAAACAGAACGGTTGATTAAGTTAGAAAGCGCCGATTGCGTCGGGTCTAGCGTGCACTGTTTATCCAAAATAAGTGTCGTTCTACACGGAAAGCCTTTCTTGGGGGCCAAGATCCAGCAGCCACCACTTAACGAAGTGTAAATGAACCGTAGCAAATCCCACCATGGCGACAGGTGAAAGGGGTATTGGGGATTCGTGGAAGTGTGTATGATTATCTTGTCGCATCCAGGAACGACTACATTTCACTCGTTACGTAATACAGAATATAAAAGAAAGAATTTCACATTTGCAGGTATCACATTGATACCAGATAAGTATCATATAGGCCGGTAAGTGCAATTTACACCTTTATATCATTTATAAATGTACGTAAAGTGCGTAAAGCTGACAATAATTACGTTCGAGTAGTAAATACTTCAAGTGCTGTTTAAATTTGATGTAATACTCAGTGACTTTGAACAATTAAATAATAAATATACATATGCAAGCAGCGGTTGTTTTATTAAGTCGTTTGTTTTGAAGCTAATATGGTAATAAAAACAATATACCGGTATATAAACCCAAATTATTTGATCAATGATTATTATATCATCACCAACTGCAGTACTTATTTCTTTGACAAACACGACATGTAAGTGGAATCTTAAAGCAATGTTTATTAACTTATACCTGATAACAATGTGCCTAAAGGTATCACAAGTCGAATGAGAGTTGTTATCCAACAAATATGCGAGACTACATAGTATAGTGGAGTACAAATAAGTAATTAATCGTAGAACATTCTTTACGTATCATATACACGTACCGAAAACGGAGCGCCAGTCGAGCCGTTTTCTAAGTTTTTCAAATGTACCTATCTCGATTATTATTAAAACTGGGACCATGATCTTTTGTTTTTGCAGTGAATCGATACTAAAGCGTATATTTTAATATAATTCAACAATATTATGATATGTAAATGCGCAAATTTTGGTTAATAAACGTTATATCGTTCGCCTTAACAAGCCAACCTCAGGTTCAAGGCGTGACTGCTTTATTCCAACAAAATGAGTTGGAAACCGTTAGAAATGTCAAGATTTTTGTATTTATTTGTGTTGAACCCTTTGGTATTTTTGAATTAGCCACATAAGTAATTGTAAGATAGGTAAAAATGAACGAACAGATTTTTAGAGACAATAGGTAAATGTGGTTTTCTCAAATCCATTTGGATTGGTGAAAGGGAGACTATTTCGTATCAACTAAGGTCTTATTTTACTGTAATACTGATCCTACTGTACCTTCTTAAAATGTACATAAAATAACGTGGATTTATCCCAGCAAATACAGCTGCGACTACAAAATAAGCTGTTTCGCGACAGGTTCGATAAGGAAGAGCATTATATCCTTGCCTTGAAGGTTTGTCTTAAGGCATAAAAAGTTGATGCTGTTTTCCTACCAGAAAATGTGACAGCAAATATTACACCCCGTCTCCAGCGAAGCTGATTAAAAAATTTTACGGCACTATCTCCCAGGTTAGTGCTCGGGTCACAAAGCCAGCGTTTTATCGCCGTGTTCACACCTGTACATTCAGCACAGTGTTTCTACGGCGCGCAGTTCGTCCAGTTAATTAACCAAAAATGTAAACAGCTCTACCGATAATGAACGCAAATTCTGAAAGCGCTTGTCGTACAAAAGGCCATAAAACTGCGAGCGCCTGCAGCAATTTAGAAAGCAGTTTATGTCTGAAGGTTGATTACTGTTTTGTATTTTATGCAGACAAAACGAAAAAAGACACAAGTACTTCTTATGTAAGGTTTAACTTTGTTTCTGAGTGCCAATGATGTATACGGAGCTGCCATGACATCGTTGGCTATGGAGAACAGCAGGTCTACAGAATCGTAAAGATCTTGAGCAAGGGTGCACGACAGTAAGGATTGAATTATTAACCACGAACAAGGAAATGGTTATAAATAAATGTAGCACATGTCCGCTGCAAGCCATAACTACACGGTAGTGTATGTGGATAATTCTCATTGAAAAGGGAGTAAAAGAACAATACGTATCCTTTGTAACGCACTGAAGTCAACTTGATCAGAGCCACATATATTTCCAGTAATGAATGGCTAAAAAATCAAAATAGTTTCTAATGGAAATAATGTCAGTCTCTATCTATTTCATAATTACATTGCTACATCGAAATTATTAAAATGTTTGCATTATTTATGATTATGAACTTCAAGATTTGGCAGATCAAGAAAGCTTTTATGTTTATTAGATATATTTGCAAAATCACAAACTATAATTATGCGTTGGCAATGTTCAATTAATAACTTGAATAACTTGTAAACAATTAATAAATAAAGTGGTACAATAACCAAATAATATCCCATCTGTCCGTGCGTTTTTAAATAATATAACGAAAATGAGTGAAAACATTTAAGGTTTAAGTAACTTTTGAATCACAAGTAAACCTACATATTCCTCGCAAAGTAAACAAGACAATCTTGCCCGGCTGCACACTGGAATCGCAAGCCATTTACATAAAATCATAAAGATAATACGGGTTATCTCTAAAACAAAGCGATATTCTTTTATTAAAAACTTCGTGGCATTACAATAAACTCAGAAAGTTCCCCTGTTCACTTGCTCAATTTATTTTTATGCCCTTAAGAACATAAATGTTTCGCTCCGCATTTTTATAGCGTTTCTGAAACACTCAGACAGGCTAATCCATATATTTGTGGGGAATACGTCTCGGGCGAAATTCGCGAGAAAAGTTGGTAGGTGTGCCGAGAGTTTGAAAACTTCGTATCGCAAACGCCGATTACGCTGACGTTTGACAGGCACTGACTGCCCCCCGGAGGCAAGGCGTTATAGCGCCGAGCACAAAACGACCAGAGGAAGACCCTCCTTTAAACTATGAGGTGAAATAATTCTCTTTTTTCTTTTTATACGCTGATTTGGTCATGATAAAATCGAGAACTTGAGATTAATAAGATGTGACTTGGAAAATTTCGTAAACGTTGAATGAATCAAGCTATTATTTTATTCATTTTATTAATTGTATATATAAATACGAAAGACGGGAAAATGTATTTATTTATAGACATCTGGCGAATATCCAGTAATACATTGTGCTTAAAATAGGCTACGCTTTTTATTATATTTCATGTTACCCATTCCAAGCTAGTGATTATTCTTTTTACAAAACCGTTTACAATTATTTTTTTATGTATAAAAGTGTTTGTTTGATTATAAATACACCATAAACTAACAGAACTAAAACAATTATTAGCTACAAAATCTTTGCCAACCGGGTAAATCAATGTCAAAAGCGTACACAAATAGGACATACCAAATTTATAATTACAATAAATTCCGTTCGACAAATTTAGGTCATGCTTTAGTTCCTATCCTACTCCCTCGATATTAAATGTCAGTCAGTTTTGCGCGAGTCGGGATGCTGAGAGGGCTAAAATAAAACGTCCTTTTTAGGATTTCCCTTCCTCAAACAAATATTCACAAAAAGATTTGTCGTGATAGATAAGGTGTAGTACTTCTGCGACTGTTCTAAAGTTGAGCCGTTATCTGCGTCTAAGTTTTGCCCAAAAAAGTAAATTTATATTCTTTCCTGCTAGCTTTTTACCGGCTGGCTAGCAAACCGGTAAAAAGTTGGAGGACGAAACCCTGTACGATAAGCGGACAGACTTTGTAGAATAAAACGCCTTGTAAGTTCATCAACTGGCAAGAATAACGTGTAACATCTTTGAAACACATGAAAACGCTGTGCAAGCTGATTCTGTATAGTCGATAGAGTTCTAAGTGAATTAGCTACAAACAAAGATTCAAAATTTGACGACCTTTCACGGCCTCTGTTCAAAAAGGTCTGGCAGGCAATATTAATTGCATTCCTGTAGACTTAACGCCTCCACCAAAATCACTTCACCTGCCGAACCTTCCAACGTCATCTTTATTCGCTTGTTTCTTGCTTGATACATCATATTTCGGTTGACTGTACCGAAGGTCCTTCAAAAATCTGTAAACAGTATATACAGAGGCAGACAGTCGTAGTCTTTGTGCATATCTTCTTACCCTCCCCTTCTCATTATCTTTTCATTATACCATTGACAGTTTATGAGTTTATGTAGGACAGATCACTGCTGCAATACGTATTTCCAGTCAAATGTTGGCTAAGAAATACTTTTTCTTCAATACAAAAACAAAGCATTGAGAGTAGACCCTTTTGACAGACTGTGTGTGTGCTGTGCCACATCTCTAAAGTGGCTTCGTATGTTTTAAAAAGCGGGGAAAAAGTTTTCACCGACGTAATGCAGAAAGCGTTCCGCCTGTCGAATATGGCAGTTAAAATATCGAAAGGAGCCCAGACTTCGGTTCATTTCTGGCTTGTCTCAAATTCAATAAAAACTTTATACGTTTACTCACTTCCTTGGGGATGGTTAGAAACCCGATAAGGGTTACTGCGCTCGGCATCACCATGTCCACAATTGTATCAAGTGAGAAAAGTTCCAGTTGTGTCTGCCCATAACCATCCCTTAATGTTTACACACGCGTAGGCATGAGAAATGTTCCGCGCTTGGTCCGGCCGTGAAAGGAACAATAAATCTTGCGAATTAAAAAAGTTTCGCAGCACATATTACGACCCCCTGGAAGGAAATCTCTTAATGAACGTCCGCCTGAAAAAATGAAAATGTGAAACAAAAGTTACAAAATTAAAATTATGAGTTTTAAATATGATATAAACGTTTTAGCGTCGAAAGTTACTCCGCCGCTTGCCATTATGCCGAAAATACGCCGAATACCTCTTTAATATCCGTCCACCGAAACTTTTTTAAATACATCACTTCTTATAAAAGCGACGTATAACCCAATTACCGGGGCTCAAGCACACGCCCTTTGAAACAATCACCGCTCATGCCCCTTAAAGAACCGAGCAGTTTTTCACTCACTTCCAGCCCGCGGCGAATTTTGTTAGGCGGGATCATAGAAAACTCGGACCGGATATTCACTGCGGTGATATCCTTAATAACAAACTAGCAATGTCAACTTTGCAAATTAAAAATACAGAGTTACTTACATGAGAAGTTATAAGCTTCTGAAGATGCGAACAAAATGACTAGTCATCACTTTTTATATAATACCTTACCTTAAGTGAAAGTCGATCTGGATTATATGGTAAGGTAAGTTCGTTTGATCTGTTAATTATAAATTAACTTCATTGCCAGTGCTGCGACAAGAACCTACGACCTCAAACTCAAAACTACGTAATCGATAAGTGATTTTTGCAAGTTCTACTAAGTCCAAGAGCTCCAGGCAGAATCAAACTCCATAGATTATTGGGCAGACCCAATGAACAAAGTTTTTTGAGGGGGATAAGAAAAAGTCCATATTATCAAATGTTTTTAACTATCCATATATATGACATCTACCTTAGCCTAGTTGTCAATATTATCCGATGCTGACTATAGATGTGTTACCCACGAAGTCATGCTGCGAGTGAGGAAATATTACAGGAATCTTTTGCCTTTCTCTAGATTTCATAAAACATTGAAGATGATAATATTAGGTTAAATAAATGTAGCAGGTGCTTAGCATCGTCATATAAAACAGAGCCTAAGGTTTTACAAATTACCTACTCTTTTATAATATGTCAATATACTTCGATAATTCCCACACTCAGTTCAACAGTTGTGGTAAGCTGCTGATTTCTGATGGCGCCATGGTGACATGTCTGTCGATCTAGGTTACCATCCTTATCAATTTGATTTCCCAATTCATGAACTGTTCCAGGCTGTATTATTTATTTACGCCATCGCTCAAAATAGCGACCCAAACATTTAAATTTCATTGCCTAGCCTATTAACTTGTCATTTAATAAAATTAAGGCTTGTTTGCTGTTCTATCTTGTTTAACATGTTTCGATAAGCTTTTTGATTGGCGGAAAACTCCCACAGCAACGTTACAAGTCGAAACGGGTATCGATCTTGAGCATTCGAATTCATTACGTGAGCAAAACTTTTGCTGACCGAAGATCGCACAACACGATTGCAGCATAATTTACCGACTGGCTAGGTGTAGTTAATGGAAGCGAAATAATGGGCGAACAATTGACGATTACGCCCACGAATGGTTGACACCGATGTTCCACAGCTTATGACTAAGTAGGCCAAAGTTCATCATTCAATCGGCGTTTGCAGTCACGCCTGAAATGACAAATTGTGAGAGTTGTTCACGTAGCGTGCTTGTGTTATAATAGCCGGTAGAACGCACGAGATAGTGTCATTGTTCCACAGTGAAGCTAGAACAAAGTTTGGAGTCATATTGATGGAGTTAATCATTAGTTATTTATAGCAACGGGCGTGTTTACGACAAAAAACTGCACTCTTTTTTTTATTCTCAAAGGCAATTCCTTCTCAACATAACATATACACGTGTATTTTTGCTTTGCAGTATTTGCTAATAATCTACAATCAAACCATTGTGTAGCAATGTTCTCGTGTGCTCACTMGGAAAGTAAATGAGTTCGCGCAAARTCACAAAACTGCTACTACTAACTATTAATAAGCTGAAAAACGAATTAGAGTTACTGAAATCCCAGTACAAAGTSGTCAATTAACGATAATTGCTATATAGATTGCATGAAAAGTTCTTAGAAAATTTTATTTCTAAATCCAACACAACTGGCTATAAATCTTCCACATCCACCTTAAAGCCCCCTATCTAATTTTTGCTGATAAACATTCTACAAAAGTGGCATAATGGTAACATATTATAATGCCCAACCAAACCCAAATTAATGAAGATGAAACATATTTTGCTCCAGAGTTAATAATAATCAAATCTTATCTTGCGATAAAATCGCCTGCATTTATTTGTGACAAAGCAAATTATCCGTAAATATCCTGTGCATTATTTAAGGGATGTACGCGCCCGGCAGGAGAGGTAAAACTGCCTGGAATATCCACTGCCGGCCCATTTCAACACCTTGGTTGTAAAAATGTCTTTTTATGACTGAATAAACCACGAATTACGTTGTCTCCGGAACAAAATTATTTTTGTGCCATTCGCGCGGGTAACCACCAGAATGAAAGCTGCCCTGGGAGAAACAAAACATGTATGTTTCCATTTTTGTTTGGGTATCGCGCTGTTGAGTAGGGAATTTGCGCCGATTACAATGCCGTTCAGAACTAGGGGGGAGGTTATATTTTGCTCAGCTACCATCTGTTAATGCATCTGTAAAGTGTTCTCTTCTTGAATTCTTGCAATTACTCTCGATATACCCAATCTTTTATGTTTCTTCTTTCTTTTAATTTTATTTTTATTCCTGCTTCCGCTTATATATGAATTTAAAAAGAAATAGTTGGAGACAGGACAAGAAAAAATGAGAGATTCGGCGTAGGTGGCAATATAGAACCGAAACTGGCGTTCTGGGTAGACAGTACCCAGCGAACTGCGGTTTGTCTCTTACAAGAAATTATATAACGACCTTGTTATTGCGGTATATTGCTGTGCGAAACAAAGGGCGGTTTATACGTTCATATCACGGACAAAGGGAGCTTTGTGTCTTCAGTTAATGAGAGTTTTTGCCGTTCCCAATCTTTACGCGGATATTCGCTAAACGAGCGTGGAGTAGCTTTGGGTAAAATCGCTTCATTTCGTAGTTTACTTATTACCGCGGATACCTAACAAAGGAACAGTTTAACTTCCTTGCGGCAGAAAACTCAAGCACATGGTAGAAGCAGGGTTAATTTCAATGTCGTTGACACCCTTTGCTAACAAGGAGCAATACGGTTTACAAACGAAGCAACCAATCCCGGAGCAATTCAATTAAATCATTTTCAATTCCCAAATTTACAGATCTGCGCAATTAAACAATTTGGTAGTGATGGAAACAGTTCAATTTTATCTTGCTCCGTGTCTACTGCAGACCCGACAAATCAAATCAAACTCGTAAAAATTTAATAAGAAACTTGAAAATGTGATAATGTATAGGGTGTTCCACTTAAGTTAGCGTTTACTAATGGTACAAGTGCGTGAAAGATGTCAATACTTTAGTTCGATGAAATGTACTTGGTAACCTATCTACAAAACCTCAGTATGATCGATTCACACGTTTCCATCAACTTCAATTCTTGCATCATCATTTAGACGAGATTGTCATTAAAAAAGTGACAAACATCTCGTTGCTAGCAAAACAATAATGTCATAATTTTAGGATATAATGAGGGAGTTGTTAATTTTATTCCAAACTTTTTCATCACGTCGTATTTCAAATCATTCTTGATTTCAGAAACTGGAGAAGGCAACAAAAACAAGACTGACCAGGATGAAGAAATGTTAAGGAAATTAAGCCTCAAGATGTAACTAATAATAATTATGATTAAGTTTACATCACCTCCTTTGATTGCATTCAAAGGTGTAACGGAATTGACTGTAGCACTAGATGTAAAACATGCGTGCAGAAATAACTCGATTACACATACCAGAACTGCCATGGGCAAAGCGTAGCAAGACTGTACAACATACGCTGAGCTTGCGGAAACAGTGTGGTGGCAATAAGTTACATATTAAAGAGCCCAAAAGAGAACGCAGCGAATCCAGCACGAACACGTGCAAAGCGTAAAGTGTAACGCAATAAATTATACGTCCCCTGCTAAATATTTAACCCATGAAAGGAATTTCGGCCGTACAAAATTATAATGGTTTTATGGTAATCTGATAAAGGCAAATAAAATGAGCAATAACAGCAGGGAAGTATGACGAATGGTCGGACATAACGAGCGCTACAAATATTATTGCGGCAAATTCGTAAAATGTGCCCGACTGCTGTGTCCTCAGTACAAACTAAATAGGCGCTAATGAAATTACTGCACTGAAATGATTTTTATAGGGAAATAAATGTTAATTCATAAATGTACACAAAGAACAGTAAATAGTTTTATAGATAATTAAATCGCAAGTCCCCTTGCAACATAATGAGTTAATTCTCTTCTAAATTTGCACGGCATCCAGTAAACAAACTCTTCCCTGGTTGAAGAAGCAATTAAACGCAATAAAAACAGTGCTGAAGTCATTAAGGGACCTCATTAGCTAAAAAATTGTAGAAATTCCTCTCTCCTGGAAATATTCTCCTGCAGACATATAAATTAGGCACTTCACTTAGCAAGGGGTGATAAATTCTAACCGTTCTGTTCGCTAATTAAAATCAGTAAAATCGATAACAGCGGCGTAGCAGGTACGGAGAAGCTGAATCCATTTTGCTTCGTGTTTCCTAAATGCGTCCCACGGGTACCTGAAAGATTTGGGCCGCTACGGCCGTAATTATTTCAAGCTCTTAAAATGTTCGTCGCGATAACGGTTATTTAATTTTTCATCTTAGCGGCCGTTATCTGGACCTCTGAACTGTTTGATTAACTGATCAGCTTCATGTTGAAGTTCCATCCGTTCATCAGACGGAAACTGCCTTTATGTTTGTGTAGTACCTTTGTCGCAGCTACAACTAGTATATGCTCTTCCCTTTTAAGTTAAGGTAAAACATTTTGGTTCTAGAGGAATTCCCAGTAA
This sequence comes from Rhyzopertha dominica, assembly GCA_025024175.1. NCBI lineage: Eukaryota > Metazoa > Arthropoda > Insecta > Coleoptera > Bostrichidae > Rhyzopertha > Rhyzopertha dominica. Next base: position 1,994,659 of record QCXZ01000086.1, read on the forward strand.
CTAAAGTTAAGGCATTAATTTCAAATTAATAACTTATGAGACAAATAAGATAATAAAAACATCCAGTGACATAATGTCAGGGAAGAAATTCAGTAGCGCGTACGAAACAACACAGCAGTAGTATCACTAGGGAAATCAGCGAAATATAATTTTTTTAAACTCTGTTGGGAACTTCAATATTCCAATACTGGATAGATAAAGCAGCGAAGATGTCGCTTTTAAAGGAATCGCATTCTGAAGGCAGAATAGAACTGGAAAAAGCTTCTAAACTGTTCGTTGTTTCTTGTTTGTATTTGTCTCAATTTGACAATTCGCAAGAGTCTCATTACAAGCTATTTTAAGTGTGAAGAAGTTGCTTACTCAAAGCTTTACGATTGCGTATACGACATTCGACAAAGGATTTTCAAAGTGCCAAATCATTATGGCAAGGAACCTGGAGCTCGAGCCGAGCAGCCAAAATTTGCACGCGCCCTTGCGATTTTTTGCGAACGTGCTGGTCCAATGATTTAAACCTATTGGATTTCTTTAGTGCCCTCCCGCAGAAGTCAATATCTTCGCGCTCTGCTACAGACGAATCGTTTTATTGTTGTAGACGAGGAATATTAGGTTATTATGAGTCGTTTAAGCAACCAAATGCAAATGCGGGCTTGGCGGAATTACTTTGGGGTGACACGGAATAGTCGGTAGGTTTGGATATTCGTGCGCGAAATCTGCATACGAATTACTCACCATTAGTGTCACCAACTGTTGATTTGTTACTCGCCATCCCAGTCGCCGCAAAAACATTATAAATTCGAAGTCGGGCGGTGGTGCTGGGTGCAATCGACTGACATTAGTTCGCTGACGTAAGTTTGCTACCTTGAMSAAAATCAACATCATTCGTTTATTTCATTGTTTAATAGCACACCCTGTATAACATTTTATATTAAAATTTCGCTCTTCAAAGCGTAATACTAAAGGATATTCAAGAAATACTATTAAAAACGATCCCAGCATTCAGTTTCGTCCTGTAAATTCTAAATTTGTAATCCAGTCTTAAGGATTAAAAAAAAAAGATTCCACATTTGACGCTCTTTTACCTCCCGCACTCAAAAAAGTCTGATCGGCGGTAATAATTTTATTTTTATGTACTTAGCACTTGAACCCGGCGCATCCACCAAAATTGACGGCCCATATGCATTGGACGCGAATTCGTTTAATTATTAAAAAAAAATTAGTAGGCACAATGATACAACAAAGAGATGTTGCTCCCGTATATTTAGCATAAAATCACTGCATAGTAACTTTGACTATGATTTCATGCAATACAAATACAAATCGATTGAAACAAGAGTTTCAAGCTAACTTCAGAATGCATTTAATTGCCAAGGACCTTGTCGAGTTGAAGTGGATATGGGCAGTTTTCAAAATCTGGTGTTAATAAATTACTACACAATTTTGTGACCTAGTAGAAATAAAAATTAGACCGCATAAGGAGAAAGTAGACTAGTCGGCATGTTATTTTGCGGTTTGGAATACATGCCGATACCCCGGCCGCAAACAGGTCGTTAAATAACACATTTTTCATCCGGTGATGTACTCGCCGTGGTTAAGGGACTTTTCATAATTATTCATATCAATTTTTATGTGGTCAGATTTTGCGCGCAGAATGACAGTTAACAAACTACATAGTTCATTCATTACTCACTTGCGTATTGGCAAAACCATTAACGCCAAGTATGTTTCTGTAGATGAAAAATTAGTTTGCCGCATTTAACCATTTCAACTGACGCAGCTGCACAACATGACATTTCACTGGGAACGTGCCCAAACAATGGTCGGGGCCTTTCATTCCAAAAACACTTTGCAGTAATTCGCAATTTGCATCTGCCGAAATAAAAACAATAATTCTATTCCATTAGACGCTAGCACGTGGCAAGGTGACAAGTCGATATTATAGCAACCGCACTACACGCGTTATGTCAAATCTAAAAGTGCAATAAAAGAATACGGCGACCGCGCAAACTTTTCTCATTTCAAATGAGCCAAAACGTACCAAACACTGGGCGACACAATTTCTGACTGCTCCAGAACTATACTAATTAGACAAAGTTCCCTCATTAAGCTTTAAAACAACATGCAGTTCCGCGGAGAAGTTGAAATGGATTTAAATTCAGCAAAACAGTAAGTCTACCATAGGTAGATACAATATCGCTTAATTAAAACAGTATTTTAATTAGTCGTCGTTAGACTGTTTTCCGTTTTCCGGCTTCAGAATTAGACGAACTACACTATTTCACAAAGTATTGTTTTACGCATTCCTTTTACTACCAAAAACAGTAATCAACTCCTGATAGTATAAGCATTAAAGTTAAACGAAGTATATAAAAATTATCACTCTTTTTCCAAATTTATGTGAAATGATTGGATATCTTTAACTACATGGTTGTGTATAACACATTTAAATATAAGTGGTTTAATTCTACTAGTTTGAGTAAAGTTATATGAAACCCTGTAATTCTTTTTTCAACACAACCAAACGACACGATCTGTGAGTTTGGCGGTACTACAGAAACCTGTCAAAAGATAGTTTTACTATCGTTTATTTATCTAGCTGATTAGTTTCATTAATTATACCAAGTGTCTTACAATCGAGGAACGATCTCTCGTGATTAAGTCAAATAAGAATACATMTTCGTGAGTGTACGCTGTTTCCGACTAGCTAACACCTTTTGCATGTTCACAAATTGTTCAAATATATCTCGCAAAGTCGGCTATCTGATTCCAGCCTAAATTGTCTTTGAGTACCCTATTTGTTACTATGCAAACGAAAGTTTGTTTTTGCATAATCGTATGGTATTTTCTAAGCTATTTTTTATCATACTCTGGAGGAATTGAATAAATATTCTGTTTCCTTTTAGGATCTAATTAAATAAAAACGGGTTAACCATTCTATTAGCAAATACTGGAGTGCATGAAGGAAATATGTAACGTAAAAGGTTTGTTGCAAAATAAAGTTTGGAAGCAATTTTTTTTGTTTGATTCAAATGCTTGAAGTAGTATTGTTGTCGCTGCCGTGGAGTTAAATCTGGGGCAAATCTGCATAACAGGTTTTAATATCTGTAGACGTAGTGATGTTTGAGATAAGGTAGGATATATTTTGCTAGCGGAAGCGAAATCGCGTGACTGATAGCCATATATAGCCCCTGGTACGAATAGGAAACAAGTTCTACTCCGATTGACTCTCAGAGCTTTTATAAATTCATTAAACGAAAACTGTTTACGAATACGTATACGGCACATTGAACACGTTTGCTGAAACAAAAAGTTTTGTTTTCTTTCAATAAGGAAGCGATTGCTTCGGTTGTTTGTTGTGTTCAAATTCACAAAAAAATTTGCTACCGCTGCTGTTAGTATGACGTCGGCTTACTCAGTAGAGCTTGAAGTTTACCTGGATTATTAACTAATCATTTGGCAAATTATTTAGTAGATAGTAGATACTAAATAAAAATAACGTATATTATTAAAATTCTACAATAAAATCTTCAGCATTCGTTTTGTAACGGATTATGCAAGTGTTAACAAAGGTAGCTATAATGAAATTCTGTTGACCTGTCAGGTCCATGGAACCGGAATGCGGAATTTGTTAGTAATCTGGTAAGGCGAGTGGCGGCTGATACTAATTTGACTTTTAAAGACGTTCGCCGTCAGGAAGAATTTACGCCATTTAAAGAACTGTCCATTATCCTTTTACGGAACTTTGAACGTGTTCAAGTAGTGGCATTTAACTGGCTCACTAGAACCGCCATGAATATTCAGATTCTTTTAATAGAATCCCAACCGCTTTTAGTTGCACAGGTTGTAATCAAACATTCGCGATGGAACATTTTCTCACGCCCGTGTTTTCAACAAAGATGTCGACGCAGGTATGAATGTAATTTCGTGCCTAGTGAAATGTCCGCAATTTATTCCGCACAGCTAGTGTTAGGAAAACGGAACAGAAAATCGCTATGGAAAAGGTAAAAGCTCCCTTTCATACAACCTTCTGGGCTTTATTTGAAGTTTTCTCGATTTCTTATTTTAATGTCATGCTTCGTCGGAAACTGAAAGCATTTTCTGTATTATTACTTGACACTCAACCAATAATTTACACACTGGTAGTATTACAAAACATAATTACAGCGTATTGCGTATATACAGGATGTTTCAGAAAAATAGTGCATCTGACAAGCACCATCCTATCCTGTTTGTCCATAGGAAATAGTCTGGGCCGTCAAGTTTATATACTATGTCAATTTTAGCGGAGGCGCCAGTTTCGCTGTAATAAAATTATTATGACCGATCCGACTTAATTGATTATATGGCGTGAAAGGGCGTCAAATTGCGAATCTTTTCCTATACAGTTTAAAATGGCACTTCAAATTTAGAAGTTAGATTTTAAGCTTGCTACTTTCGTGGGTAATCCGCTATAAACATCCATTTTGGTAAGGCATCCTATGGCAGCATGAGCTTGCCGTTGTAAAACATGTGTACGTAATCGAAACATAATTACCGTTATCACAGGCACGGATATGGAGCGTACGTGTTGGAGCCGTGTAAGTTAGATTACATCTGAACGTCACTGGGGATAATGCCGCGGATTAGAACTCGGGGGTATAAAACATGATGAGGTTATCTACACTACCGTTTCAAGCGGTGCTGAATTCCCGCCAGGGCTGGCTCCTTGTTACACGGCATGCAAATCAACGTTTCTAATTGATATATACACATAACATCGACTGATGTGGGTGACAGAATTGAGATTCGAACGCTGTAGCATCAGTACCAAATCGCTTTTAACCTAACGCCAGTCTTCCAGATAAAAAGGCTTCTCCTTCACCGTGAAGTTTGAAGTGAGTCAAAATAAGCAGAGAATAATTAATATATAACAGGCTGCCCCAAGAAGCATACCTCTGAGTGTCTGCCGTCAATCCACGTTTTCTTGGGGAGCGTGATATAATGCTCAGAAGAAGCACCTACGGATTCCTTTTAAATTTACTGCGTACGCATATGCACTTTTTATGCAAAGCTGATATTCTCGCAAAGGATTCTAAGATAGTTACGCTATGGCGCACGACAAATGCAGGTTCGATGAAATACGCCTCACCGACAACCAACAGTATCTACCAAGACCTTTGAGGTGAAAACATCCCTTGATATACTAACGGCAACATGAGAAACATATGCTTTTCAAAGAATAGGGGTAAGTTAAATGGCATTGTTTTATTCCTGCTTCGCATTTTTGTGAAAGTATATAGTTTTCATTCATGTTTCACTTCACATATACTCAGTCCTTATTCAAATGATATCTGTCTATAAGGTCAATGTAATACTTGATAAAAAGCATCACTAGTACATTTTCGACATCCCTTTCATTATATAAATAAAACTCTACATGGCGTTATTAACATAACTTTTAAACTTGATATATCTTGATTGAAAATTGAAATTGAAAATAAATTCTTATGGATCCTAAGTTTATTTTTTGTCCAAAATACTTCCACATACAATTGGGAATAAGTAACAAAAACAACAAATCTCCAACAAATCTTCAAAGTCTACTCCATTCACATTAATGCAATTTTGATACTTGGAGTTTTGTTTAAAATATATATGTTTACTAACTAAAAAATGTCTACAAATCTAGCTATTAAAGTTTTTATATTTTTGTGACGTTTAAATTCAACTATTTTATCGCTTACGAACCCAAGATCAAAGAAAATCGTCAAACTGATTCGACTTTTTAACAATTTCAAATAGCCTTTATCGATACAAGATTGTAATCGTAAAAAATCATCGCAATTATCCCCCAAAAAAGGAGAATTTTAATGTAGGTAAACTAATATTTTTTTTTCATAGATCACATACAATACGATTTTGAAGTCTGTGATATTGTAATTTGAAAAACAGGATTATGATGTCATTGATTTTAAAACCAATTGCAGAAGATACGTGTTCTTATAGAATCTCCCACTCTTAATTGTGCAACTTGTTTTTTGAACAACAGATGTGGAAGGATTTCATCACCCACGATACAACTCTTGACTTAGGATATTCCCTAGCTTGTCAAAAACTATACCATTGCTTGTGAGTTCGGAAATAACTGTTTAGTTAAAGAAGAGGTCAATTTCTGAGCTTACTATCATTTTTATATACAACACAAAATCCTTAAATTCCTGAAACTAATCTTGTTTAATATGATTAAAGGAAGATCGCATAATTTCCTTGGCATATTTGATACATGTATTTGTATGACCTAATGCGGCTTCCTTGAATTAATGTTTTCATCTTCATATTGCTTAAAATCTGTACCATGGCACATTTGAACCTTGCCAACAAGGCCCCGCTACGATCTTTACCATTTCCGATAGCAGTAATATCGTGACGAGGTCCTTTTTGGTCGAGTTCAAACATTTTCTACGACAATGCAACTCTATGCCTGGATTCGAGGTCCAACCGTGTCCGAAGCCCCCCTCGAACTTTGCGGGGAAGGTTTCGTGCAATCTCACCCTTGCCTATAAATAGGGGTAGAATTGCCACGATTCCTTTTCAGCGGAGTTCAACGCATCTTTTTTCGTGGATTCGATGTAGCTTCATCGAACCTTGCGAAAAGGCGCTCTTTGTTCGCGAAGTTCAGTTACCTTCTATAGCAACGCAGCTCTTTCCCTGGACTCAAGGTACGAGGAAGGTTCCGCTGCGATCTTACTCTTCTTTATACTGGTAAATTCGCTACGAAGCCTTATTCGTGGAATTCACAACTAGCAACACAATTTTCCCTTAGTTAACTGCGAAATCTTCTTCACGAAGCCCATCCAAGTGTTGTTAATAAAGTGACCTTAAAATTTAATAGGAAATTCTATTTACAATAGCGAAGTTGGTGCCTACTTCCGGTACAACCGAAAGTCCAGCAAAGCTAACAATATTTTGAATAGAAAGCTTATAGTCAAAAACCTAGAAATCCAAACTTTCAAACTCCAAATATTCGTAGTTTCGACAGGCCATCTAGTTTGAAACTCTAGTGTGAATAACCGACAGAGTTCTTTTCGAGTTTAATAGTTTGTTCCTTTTTTCCTATAGTATTTCATTAATATCTCATCTTCAATCGTCGTTGAATATGTAGTTTCTCAGGAATCATAAAAAAATCAGTTTGGACGCGAATAAGTTTTGGATACAAGGCTGAAAGTCGAGCAACTGTTCGTTATGCTAAATCGTTCTTCCCCGGGCGACACTTTTATGGACTTGAGGAAACCGTAATGTTCGTACAAGCTCTTCCGGGTATACGTACACAAAGAATCGTCTTGCATTCAGCTTAAGCTGGAGGAAGGAAAATATTTTCGTCACACGTGTATCGAGGAAATCTATCATTTTGGATGGTGTAATCGACATAAAATAAACTTGAAACTTTAGAATAAAGCTGTCGTGATATAGGCTTAATTAAAAGAAGGATTAGATTATATTTACTAAAGATAGAAAAAACTATATCTAACTATGTTCATCGAATTCGGAAATACTACATTGCAAAACACTGCGTTTGTGGAGCGAAACCTTTTCAACTGTTATTCCTCGCTACACGATATTGATTCACAAACGTCGTTTTGGAAGCGAGTTACGCAAATAGGGCCGCGTTTGATATACAGCCAGCAGCTTGTTTACCTACGGCATTTCCTTATTCCAAGCAAGACGTGGAAAGCGTTCTTTATAGTCTACSCTGCCGTCCATTGTGATGTACGGCTCTCCCCCACGGCTTCARTAAATTTTAAAGTTTCGGCAGCTTAATTCCGTKAAAATGTACTTTGCGAATCCACCATTCTCACCTCTCGGCCCCCATRAAGCCGCCGGACGTTACTGGACCGCTGCCAGCGACTATCGCAGTGTGGGAATTGCTTTGGTAATGGAATCAAAAGCAATATTTACAAAAAAGAGGAACGTTTTGAAACCAAGAAACCGTGTTGCAGAACCGATAAAAATTCTGATAATAAGCCATGTTGGCATATTAATATAAAATATATACCCCAATTCTGTTTTATGGGCTTCAGCGTTGCTGCTTCTTCTTTTCGAAAACAAATTTTATACTTACAGGAATTTCTTAATAAGTTATAGATTTTAGAATCTGTTAGCATCCAGAACATCTCAAAACATAGTCAGTACACTACGATAACACATATTCAACAATTTATCGCAATTACGAAACGTAATAATAACATTATTTTAGCACGTACTATAAGTCTACATACTTCACGCTCATATTTCTCCTTTTATTTTGAAGTATCTGTCTAATACTTCAGCCTGCCATTGTGTATACAAAAAAGGAACGAATAGAGATTTATATCACATATTTCCAAACTCTGTGACTGTAGAAGGCAGGTTAAACTTTAGATAGTATCTATACTGCATTCGGAGCCATTCGCGTATCTCTTTCCAATTTGCACAGACACGTAGCGCTCACAAATGTGCATAATACCGGTGAAATGAAAAATTCGATTTATTCATAATAAAAGCACAAGGAAGGAGCGAATAGTGTATATTCGAAGCGACACCMMCTATATTTCGCAGGCTAAAGAAGTCACTTCTAGTTCGCAGATTATCAATTTCTACCGGTGCGTTCAGCCTCACATGTGACGCAATTGTAGTACGAAAAGTAATAGGAACCGAATTGCTCAAACGGTGAACTGAATCCTTTTGCACCATCATGTTTTGCAAAATAAAATCGACAAGTTGTATATTTCGCTCGAACGGATCAATGTGACGCAGGTGTATTTCTCATAAATTATAAGAAGAAATTCCACTGACGAGACTTAAAACTTTTTCTGTACAGCAGGCTTTGCATTAACGTCGTTCCAGCCACATCACTATTAAATCATTATGTTTAAATATTAGATCCTTCCATATTACGATTATCAGAGTAACTTTTCTATTTCAACATACTATATTCGATAACTCGTTCGGTTATTGATATCAGTTCTAGAACCCTTTGCAAAAAACTGGCACTTAACATTACTCTTAAGACCCAAAAACGCTCTGTGGGTTAATTTTATATGATAAAGTAGGCAAATTTCATGGTAAATGCCACCCAATTCCACATTACTTAGGCATTTAATACAAATTACTTTTATAATCCTTTTTTACGTATATCCAAAATCCTGAAAATGGTATCTGTTATAAGTGTATACATTTGTAATACTATACAGTGTGTCCACGGATGCAGTTGGCAAGAAAACAAATTATTTCATTTTAGTTTTAAGGCAATAAGTAATTCTTTATCCAGACTTCTTCAGATCTTGCTCGTTTGTTGTTAGTTTTCGCATTTGCAGAAAAATCGAGATAGCCGGTATAGCAAACGATATTTTATCTATGTCTGTCATTAGCGTGTTTGTAGAAGGTGTTTCAATAATGTTAACTAAAGAAGAGCGTCTTTATTTAATACAACGCTATAGAATTGGAAATACTTCTTACCAATTTGCCATAGATCGTTCCTAATAGTTATATCAAGGAAAGCAGTGCAAAAATTTGTAAAATAAATTATTTTACTAAAGTCTTAGTCTGTAATAAATGTGCTGAAAGCCAAGGGAACTTATGATAAAAATGACGCTTCTACATTATTACAATGAGGTATTTAATGATTATGGTCGTACCCTTAATCTCGTTTTCACTTCTTCTTCCTGTATTGCGGGTAGAACTTTATTATCTTTGGTGTCTGAAAATTTTTTGCATCCTGCCTTGGCTATTTTTATCATTTAGTATGGACTCTGAGTGTAATTAGTTTAACTTTAAGAAAGCTATTTTATATCAGTTGCATTTACTACACGGGGGAGGCGCTATTTGAAAGTACCGTGTTGCAAAGAGTAAGTAATCAGCCGCAATCTAGCAGTATCACTTGCTTTCGCCTATTTGTTTTTTACGACGCTCACATCCTGATCTTAGCTGTTTTTTGTGTTTATGACAGGCATAAACTGCGGGCCACATCTTCGCAGCGCTTTGCTGGTCCCAGGCGTCTATGAATTTAGTTGTATACTCGTAACAACACATACAATAATGTAAATGCGGGAAACCTATGGAAAAACAAACATGAAGGTTGATACCAGTTTATCCCACAGTTCGAAGCATTTTACTGCTACGGCACGTATGAATTAATTGTGCTGCTCATGTTTGTCACGTTTAAATGATGATATGCCATTCGACTAATATACAATGCACATATTGTTTATTATTAGGGTTACGTAGTGAATTCTGTATATTCCATTAACGTAGGCTATTGATTAACGTACCTCCCGATTGTGGATAGCCATTTCTGTTCTGTGAAATGCATTGTCATGCTGTTTATTTTTAACAATGATGGATAATGTAATTAACGTAATTACTGCAGCTCATAACTATATTTGTTGCAGGCAAATGGAACAATGACCGCCATGCAGGGAGTTACAAGCATAATAAAAATTATTGTGAACCCAAAGTATCGCCAATTACTGTTTTTCAAAGTATTCAGTTGATAAGTAATTATTTCAAATTACACTCAAAGACAAAAATATTGCTTATGTGACTGTTGATTAATTTTCATAATTCAATTTCCTAAAGTGTAATATCTTAACGTATTGCTACAGATTTGCAGTTTTGATACTAAGAAACCAGAGTGAAAAACCAAACCAAAACGATCTACGAGAATGACTCGATCATCGTGATGAAGCGTTAAATACCTCAGAGAAATAAGAACTTTGGAATTGCTATGCTACTCTTAAGTGTATCGATTCGATTGTTTTTCCCTGCAGTGGCTTTAGATTGGCGGATTTCGTGAGTGTTCTTTGGTGAACTTTATAAATTCGCGCTTAGACGCGGGTGTTTCGCCGTCTCATCCGTGACTTCGAGTGAGTTTCACTACAAAACGAACTACTACAGGGCACGTAAGAACGTTTATGCACGTTACATCGGGTAAGGTAATACAGGCAATTAATATGCAACAGCTACGGACTGACAGACGCCAAAGTTCATTCGAGGCACTTCAAACTCAGAAGCCTGAAGCTCGTTATTTAAATCCGTGGAGGAATCTATTTCGTTGCCTTGTATCTATAAGTCTATTTGGCACAAACTTCAAATGAATGACTTTCGAAGTCCTTGCGTAGATTTTTGGGTTTAGAGATCAGATGCTGCATTTTGGTGGAGTAGCCAGTTTTACGTGTTAACTACCTGAACCGTTGGAGGTGGAGATCTAAATTAGTTAAGAAACTGACGTTTGACCGAATCGAAGGTGAAACATTATTTCGCTCTCAAAAATGAGCTAGGACGTTCGGGGATTTTTTTCGATTCTTATTTATCCATAAAGCACAGTCGTGGTTTAAAGCGATTTCTATAGCGTCTACAACTGACGACACAATTCTTTAAAACTCGTCACCCTAGCAGACAATTAAACGTTCTTTCTAATTCTCTTAACCGCAGGTCACTAGGACTAACCGTTGTTTTTTAATGAATTTTCAAAGTAGAAGTTTACCTACTTGCGATCTAATTTGGCCAACTTCCAAAATGAATCGCTGCCTCTAGCGACCAACTGATGCCAAATTTCGCATCAGGAGGTGGTAAAGATAGTGAATCTTGATAGAATCTACTGAAACGCAGATTCTTTTGTTATTACTGTTTTCAAAACAAAGAGCTGCATTAACGATAAACTGAAGCCAGACTTGGATAGGAAAGAATCGATGATAAAAAATTTTCTTCCGTTATGACGTTCTTAATTACTGTCCTTTAAGGCGTAAATGTGTCATCTAATTTTCAAATTGTTATGTATCAAAAAGATATAAAACTTGTCGTTTTTTTACGCTATGTGGCCAGAAAAATTATAATTATACTTAACACGTAAACCAGGCGCCTCCACTATTATCGACAATGTTTACTGAAACACAGGGTCCTTTGTCTTTACCGTTTTCAAAGCAAACCGCTTCATATAACGGCAAACTGAAGCTTAGTAGAATTGGAGGTGAAAAAAATTTTTCTGAATTTTGGTGGAGGCGCCGGGTTCACTTGTTTGATTACTTCTAACTGAACTAACGCTAGATTTGGATTCAGGAGGTCGAAATTAGTAAAAAAAAACGGACTCACAGGCAATTAATATGCAACAGCTAGGGGTTTGAAACTTTAAATTGCAGAAGTCAGACAGATATTATGAAAACTGTATTTTATTATTGAATGATCATGCAGTAAAAGACGATTCTGTTATACACATTACAGCAACAGATACTCTAGCGCAGAATTGTATTTAATGCATTACTAAATAGCGATTTCGCGACTAATGCTGGAACAGCAACGACCTAATTTACCCTCGCACGTACAATTTCACCGCAGGATGTCTATTTCAAACAACTAGCAACGATAGGTTCACCGAATATGTTATGAAACGCTTCACGCTATGTACGCCGGACTGTCCAGAATGGCTCAGGGTTTATATCATTCTGGAAAACCACTAAACTTTTAACGACATTCCCCACGGATGCCATCCATGTAGCGGCAATACAGAGGTAAAACAATGCTGTGTTTCTAGTGTTTCCATCTCACGTCTCGTGTAACTGAAATTGCAGCGGGGTTTCAGCGATTTTCTCCACATTGTCGCAGTTCAGAAAATGTTCGTTGTGATCGATATCGCAAAAGAGAATTGCGCCACAATTTCTTTGTGGTTTAGTTATGGCTAAGTTATGTTCTTTTGTGTATACGTAATTGGAAAACAACTAATTAACAAACCCCCATAATTTAGGATCCTAGTTTGGAACTTCTGATCTAGTTTTTGTAAAAAAAATTCTCCAATTTTTTTCTTATCAAGTTATGTTGACTTAAAATTTTTTATTATATAGCATAACAGAACTAAAATTGTATTATGTCTAAATGTGACGTGGTTTATTATGAATACAAACTGTGGTATTAATTTTTCAAGCTTTTATTTCTGCAAAGGTAGTGTGAGGATATTTTCCGTTAAATAAACAAACAGCACGTTTATTGTTATGTTAATACAGACCAACGTAGAATTAGAAATATAAATATATTGGACTGAATCCTCAGCAGTGCACTAGTTCCTGGAATTATCTATCAGGTAACTCTACTATTAGTTACCTAAATTTAAGAAATCAGGAGCTGTAATTGATAACCGTTCTCTTCTGGCTTTTATGTAACTAACTTTCTTACAAGCTAGGGTTGTAAAAATTTAGTCCTGCTTGTGCATAAATTCGGCTTTAACATATTTATGTTTGTAGTGCTTTAGGAGAACTGTGCAGGAAAAACAACTGTAAAAGCTGTTTATAGCGAACATAATATGTATAGGTATATAAACGCGTATGTCGACCTTTTGGGAGAGATAATGTTGTACAAACAAAAGATAGACCGTTAATTCTACTGTCTCTTATTTACTGTTGTGTAATAAAGGCTGAAGTCATCATTCTTTATTACGGCCGTTTTGCATTAGAATTCATCACGGTGAACGAGTTATGTTTATTGCTAATGCCGCACTAAAAAGGCGTCCTGCTCCGTAAACTTCTAATGTATTATACTTTAACGCCTTTACATAAATGTAAAAGCTCACGCGATAAAGCGCCACAGCGTCGAGTCGATACATTTGGCCCTTACTTCTCTTTATTAAATGAAAATTTCCCGCGAAGGGGCGATCGATTAAGAGGTTTTCGAGGCAAACATGTGTAAATTACTCGTGATGGAGAAATCTTGGGCATTAATTAATTCTTCGCATAATTTAAGCCCCCATTACGTCGAACCGCATAAAATTTATCGACTTGCCTGGCTACGTTACAGGTACTAAACTAAACAGATAGGCACTCGTTCTAAAACAATAAAGTGCAAAATGTTTGCCTAATGCAAATGCAGTAATGGTTGTTTTACATTTGACTTACGTTATCATTTGATATAAATTAATATATCCATTTGATATGACCACATGCAAAGTGTTTACATAATAACGTTCCTCAAAAGTTTGTTGCAGTTTTCCAACTGACGATTTTTTATTGTGCCCAATTTCCAGAACATATTAGGTTTAAAAAATTTCAAAGAGTTACCTACCTTTTTCGTTGAATTTCGTTATGTAGCAGAAATGTTGTATAAATACGCGTGCTGTCCATTTCAGTTGCTGGTGTAATACTAAACTTCTTCTGTGTTTTCATAAATAAATTGACGGTTACAGAAGTATCGTCAGCTAAATTGACGTAAACAAGAAACAGAATAGGGCTAACTGTCATCATCAGCTCTCCTCTCTTATCGTTTGTTTATACCACACATTATTTCATACCTATACAATGCCTCTAATTCCCATACCTTCGGCCATTGCTAGCAGTATTTCATAGACCATGGTATCAGAAGCCTGCGATATCATCCATAGTTTAAATATGTATACAAATCGACATGACATATGTGTTATTCAATGGAAGTGACCCACTCTACCACATGCTTTAGTTTTGGACAATCACTTTTGGAACATTCTAACTTTGTATCAGTGACTTATCCCTTTTTGAGCTGAACCGCTAAATAATAAATTTTATTAAGTTCTCGCTTTTCTGCTGGTCATTTGTTCAATTTTACCTATAATACATATGCCAGTAGTTGAGTGTTTCAAGAGGTGCAGTATGCTCCCATAAAACCTATACAAAGAGCGATTAATCTTTCTGTATGTTTACTGTAGAGAACACGTTCTGGAAAGGGTTGGATTTGGATCGAACATCAGCTTAAAGGGATTTGTATAAATTCATTTGCCCGCTCGCCTCTAAGCAGTTTGCAAAACGATCGGCCAACTTGTGTTGTGAATTTTCGTTTGCACGGACAGCAGAAAGCTCTTTCCAACTCCGATGATGTATGACTTCCCTGAAACTTGAGTGTTTCCAGTAATTAATCAAACCGATTGTCATCTGTTAGGCAAAAGCTATTGAAACTTGCACTGCCGTCTGTCGTGAGCTTTGCAACCTAATAATCTCCAGTACGGTCTTCATCTAAGGGATAAGCTGGAGCATGCTTTGTAGCTTGCGCCCTTAAAAACGAGCACACGTTTTTAAATAGAATCGAAGTGACGTGATCCTGCGATAATCTGTAGCAAGAGCAGTATAACCGAACTTATGCTGGCGTGGATTTTATGGCCACTTTATGTCAAAACAGGAAAAGGGATGTTTCAACGTAAAATTAATGACGACAATATGTTACATATCAATGAAATACGCATTTTACAGGCTATAAAAGTGTTCTCGATAGTCCAGAGGACTCAAAACTTTTGTCATATGCTTCCACCTGTGCATCGCTGATAACAGCAAATTGTAATTTAATTGTTTGTCGATCTTGCAGTAGGATATTCCTCTTCAAAGGTCTATAACTTGTTAATTGTGACAAATAAAGAATTTACAGGGTGGCCCATGCGTGCATTCCCTTTCCAGTCCCACCAAACAAAAAAAATTGCTACGCCCGTCGTGATATAAACTCCGCCTGTCGACGTTTCGTTATCAAACGTTACAGTAAATATATAACGAATAGTGAGCTACTGCGCTATTGGTTCTTTACGTTACCATCGAGAGGGGGATTACCCGATGCATCATTTATTTGATGCATCGGTATAGCAAAATATAAAGGTGCGCTTCGTATTCTTTGTATAATTTATTTGTATTATTCGCTTTATTCGGTCGACCGGAAATAGGGCGATTTCTACATGTTCCGGTAAATTACTTCTACGATTTCGACAATTACGAATAAAGGATACCGTAAAAAAAATTAATAAACTAGCAGAAGAGCAGCTTAATTAAGAATCCCACTTTGGAATCCATTGCTAAAACTTACTATTAAACATTATAATATCAAATACGTTACCTGTGCAGCAGAGGAAGACTACTGTCATCAAGTTTCTGGGGATGATCATCTTGAGACGAAACGAATTTATTTAAAGCATAGTCTTTAGCACCGCAACTCGCTTGTGTCAATTTCTTATTTAATTCAGTCCTAACCAATGAATTTCTGCACACATGATTGCTAACAAACACCAATAATTTACATTATTACATTTTACTGTTTCAGCATACAACCGACACGCAACAGGAAGACATACAAGCACTGTCTTTTACTGAACGGAATTTTCAACTGGGGATAAAATATATACGTCCATCCAAGTGTTCTAGGTATGCCAGTTGCGAAAAGGGCTTTCAGCGACAGCGTACCAACCCTCCGAGTCCTCGTTACAACTGGTGAATACGGATAAGGACGAACGGTATCCAAACAATCCTGCGCAGCAGGAATGTATGTCTGCAAAAGGACCTGCCTAGCAGTGCTCCCTGCCGGAGAGCTTTAGAACTAACGGGCCTTGTACAATGTATATCAAGTTGCCCCACAGTATGATGTCCGTTTTTACGCAGAAATTATTTGCTGTATAGAATACAGGTAAAAGACAAATGCAGTTTTACTGGAATAAATTATTATTAGTCTCACAATAAATATCTTAGATTTTTCCGCTTTACAGGTAATCATCTCTACTTTGCGAGGTGCACTAAATCTTCTGGTCCTCATGAAGAAACCCATCTTCCACAGAAATGTTTGTAAATAGTAATCTTGTTGTTTTTACGGCTAAGTGGATGGAATTAGTTATTTGAAAAATGTGCCACTCCGGTTGACGTGAATTCACGAATTTCTCTTTGTACCCGGACGTCTTACATATTAGTTTTCTCCCCTCAAGTCGTAGCGCAATCAGCTTACATGCTATCTTCTTTTTTTGCACCGCCGAACAAAAACACACCATTAACCACCAGAAAGCGTCGCGTAGACAAGGTAACAGCTCTAGTAATACTAGTAATATAAGTCTGTCAAGACAAACACGTATATAACATGGTAGGAAGCTTCATCTTCCACCATCCGGTTTCGAAATTTGGCGTTTCTTTCTCAGCAATGATTTTTTGAGTCTAGCACATTCGTATATGAGTCGGACATCTTTATAAGTTTCCGAATCTCCAGTTCTTTTAGTTCTGTTGAAGACCTTTCTCACTTCCTCTCTTACCACCAAGTGTTCTGTCTCTTAGAGGGTAGCTTGTTTCGTAAACAGACAAAATTGTCACTTTGTTTTATACTGATGGCGTAAAGTGCGAACAAACCTGAGTGTCTCCGCCCTTTTTTATCCATCAACAATTTGTTTCGCTTCAAGATGTAAACAGCATTCAGTATTGATTTGCGTCCTGTGTAGCGTAATTCCGGATAGTTTCAGCTCTCATCGGACTTTGATAAAACGACTAATTTAGTACGAGTGAGTCGCGTTTACAAACATTTCCATTGTCCATTGCGGTTAAGTTATGCGAGTAATGTGGAGCTTTAACACCACCATGAATGTAGCTTATTCAATAAGATTTCCGTGCCAATTAATTGGAGACCTCGGCCGTGCAGATCATTTGCATAACTATGCTGAACAACCATTCTTGGGCTAACAATAGAATCGTACACAAATTGAACGAATAGGAGAAACAGCGGACGGTCTAACTGCCTAACTGCCTTTCATGCACGCTGTTTCTTTGTTCTGGATGAATTACACGCTTATACCAGGGGTAAGTTCCCCGGCAGTTTGGGGCGCGCTTTCGCCGCTCGCGAAAATCTTTGCGGCTTCCATGGGGGCAAAGCGGACTGGGTTAAAAAAGACATCACTGGAATTACGGTCGAATGAATGGGTGCATTGCGTGCGAACTCGCGGCATACAGAAATATTCCGTGCTCGCTGCTGGCAGCCACCTAAACAAAACCACACTGGCGACTCGTGGAATTTACGCGAAAACATACAAAATAATGCAAAGCTCTATTTTCCATCTCATCCATGCTATAATCTCTGGTGGATATAGATTGCAGTTGTTCTTTTTTGGAACTCCTTCAACAGCTAATGAAACCTCTCACTGTCATTAAAATCTTTTCTATTTTCTTTAGTTTTCGGGATATCAATGAAAACTACAACTTCTACTGCTACTGTCGTACAAGAAAATATTCCAAATTCGACGGTTTTTCAAGCCCTGTACTCAAAAATTTCGAATCGACAATAATAATTTTACGTGAACCCGGTGCCTCCACCAAAACTGGCAGTGTATTTATAAATGTATATACCTATACCCTTTTAGGTCACACATAAATAAACAATTGCTACGTCAACTATCGTATACATTCTAACGAGTCGCCCATGGGACCTAGAACTTTGTTTCTCTATGGGAATTGCCAAGCATTAATTTTTATTGCATCGTGTCGTTTTCACTGTTTCGGTTATTACACGTTTCGAGGATGTTCCGGCGAATTTCATGACTTTTGCACAGTGTAATTTAGATATGTATTACAAAATGGCGTGCGAGAAACAATTGATGTAAATGTTTGCCTGGATAATGCAAATACAAAGTGAAACGATCTTCTTAATAAACCGTTTTCTCGGTTCCTCGAAGGGTTGGATAATAATTGCGCAAAACCGAGAGCTTTTAGACTGAGTAGTCATTATTTACAAGAAGTCCATTGAATGAAAAGAAGAGTGAATTTAAAAAGCATATACAAATAAATAGAATCGATGATGACTGTGGAATTGGGGCTATAACATTAATATATGTATATTTTTTTATGTTTTCCTCTCAAGCTTAAGACCTATAAACTGAATGAACGGTTTATTAATCAGTATTATTACAGCCCGGGTAATTAATTTAAAAAAAGTTATAAAACTACTTACTTCTATAAGATGCCAACGCGATATCGGGGTTAACAAACATTCTGTGGATGGTTAAAAAGAAATAGTATGCTATGAACGGTTACCAGTCAATAGCAATTTGCATACCAAAGAAAAACCCAAGACTGTAAATCACCGGCATGACATTGTTTGTGCAGTTGCCCGCTGACTCAACCCAGATATTGTGAAAAAAGTTCTATGGAAATAAAGGCGCAACATTATCCTAATGCATGTTATTTAATCGGCAACGCAAAAATTTTTACAGTATTTTAACTCTTTTCGGTGTCTATATTTATTACAAAATTATTTTAGCTTTTTTTTAGATTCATCGACAACAGATCATCAATAACGATAAACTATATTTTTAATAGTTGGTATTGTAGTTCAAATGACTCATTGTCTGAAGACCTTCGCGCTAATTGTCCTTGGCTATCAACTGTTGAAATTAATAAGAATGCTGCTTAGATAACAGGTTTCAATGTCAACCTGTATTTATATAATGAAAAGAAATCAATTAAATTAAGGAAAGGGAAAACAATGCTGGTGTGTTCGTATCAGGACGGGGTTTCCCCGATACATTGCGATCCATTAGAACTACTTTGATAGTTTATGTTGAGGACATAACACTAAATTTAGAGATGATGGCTTTTTCATGGTGGTTTTAAGGTAACAATATATGCACAAAATAGCAAGACATTACGTTTGGACTAAAATTGTAGGCATTGTGGATATTTTGGGTAGTTTTATAAATAATAATGACAGCACTGAAAGTGGTGTTCATCAGAAATAATTTCGCCTAATATATTGACAACCCTTAATACACCCAACATCTGTATTACTAGTTGCCTACACACTGCAGCCAATAAGCAATCAATTTTTATTTAACTTTATGAAGCAATATAAAACAATTATAAATGGATTGAATTAATTATAGTATTTCTTAACTACAAACATGATTCAAACACTTCGAATAGGTGTATACACTAATACTATGAAAAAATAGATTTATGACAAATAATTGGGCTACGCTTCCTAATTTACTTGTTTAGTATTGTTCTTTGTTGCGCAGTTTTAACAGGAAAGCAACTACAACAAATATAAACTAGCGGTCAATTCGGATACATGACAAAAGTACAAAATAGTTTGCACGATCAATACTTCACCGGCGCAGACCGCTAGCCAACTGAAAATCCGTTTAATTTCAAGTACTTTCTCTATATATTTTTATACCAGGAGATACGAATTTTTTTAACAATGACAGATAACTGTATCAATATTTTATAAACAAAGCAATAATAACAGTATTCCTGGCGACAAACGTTTAGCAGTCACGGAAAGTATTATTGGCCAAAATCGTAATCGCAATGGCATAATCTAACTACCAGAGTACGCTATATTTGTTTCCATTCGGGAATAGCCGTGGAGGTGGTAGATGACTGTTTGATGCAGGCAGCAGTAGCAGTTTCGTGTGTAGGAAGTTGCGAATATCAGTTGTCAGTGTTGGTGATTGTACGTGATTTAAAGTTATTAAATTCCCATAGTCAAGAAATGTTCTAAGCAAACACGTCAATTACCAGTCCGCAGTGTTCGTAAGCATAAGGAACAATTATGTTTTCTGGTCTTACTAACCAGGTCAGCTCTTGGATGGGGGCCACCAAAGGAGAGCAGGAAGAAAAAATACCCACCCCCACTGGAGAACAGGGGGCCGAGAGCATTAGCAATGAAAAAAAGGATGCTAGGTGAGAGCCTGTGCCATTGAAACTGTCCTAATTCTTATTGATTTTAAATTGACTGTCAAACGAGAATGACAGTGTCTGACTTCGGTTTATTTACAAGATAATGTATTTCCTAGCAGCCCCACGAAAGGTGGCAGCAGGCTGGATATGCTGACGAACGTCAAGTCTCAGATCGAAGGCATTGGAGGATGGTTAGGTTCCAGTATTCCGAAGCTGAGAAAAGGCGAAGCAGACGGCGAACCCGGAGATGAGCACCATCTGGAGGAAGGTGGAACGCCTGCTTCTGCGGAGTCGGTGAAGGGGTCGCCGTTGCAAAAGGATGAAGATGACAATTCTAGGTATCTATGCTACGATTACGTGCTGGATTGCCCTTATCTCTTTTATTCCAATGCAGCGCTACTGGTGGAGCCGACTCCGGGCCTGGGTCTGCACCTGATACGCCCACTGAAGACAAGGATGGCCAATTTGGTAACGGTAAGTCCTATAGTTTTGTTAGTTAAATGAAAGATGCGTTTAATTTCGAAATAATATAATAATAATTTAATGAGATTTTTCGTTTTTCGTCAAAATAGAGGTAAATAATTGACGCTAAACAATGCTTAGGTACTTATCTGCAAATAAATAATAATTTTCATTAGTTACATGGCATCTTAGATTACCGATAAAAAAAAACTGCATGATCGCTTTTAGGAGCCTTATGTATGTATTCAAATCAACATATATTATTTTTAATGGATTAAAATTTTTACTTCATACTTAATAGAAATTATGTTGTGTGTTTTCTTGTTCCATAGTCTCCTGGATGTAAACGTAAAATCTGATTAAATTACTAAAAAAAAATTGAATAACTTCACAAAATTACTAAAAATAATCCTAACAATGAATATTAAGGCCAACTGTGGTTTCCATTAAAAAAACTGCAAGTTTGTGTTGTATCTCTAAAATGTCACCCCCTAAAAAAATTCTGAGTACCCRACTGGTTTCAAATTAAAAATGTCATTACAGTTATTTTGTATCTACATACCCAAGCGAGATATTGAAAGCTGAAGAAATGTTTCATTATTCAAAAGATGGCCTATAGCTTTAAAACAAAAACTATATAAAAATGACAATAGTACAGCTCAACTCAACAAAAAAGTAATATAGTAATGTCGAAACTGCAGCCTTCTGGTATTACTAGTTCTAAGATACCCTACAATTACAACAAAAATGGGAAACCCTGTACAATATGACAGATTAATAATATGGATAGACCTAGAACGAGATCTAGACCAAACTAACTGTTCTCTAGGCATTCATTTGATACAATTTTCTTGTATTTCAGTACAAAGTAAGGCCTTGGCTGGTGCGAAGTCTTTCGGAAGCTTCTTGTATTCTGCCGTGAACAAAGCTGGAAAAACAGTCAGCGAAGCGAGCGCCAAAATTAAGAAAACAGTTGAAGAAAACGTAAGTGAAGGTCAGTTCCATCACCTCCATTTCTAACTTCATTGTAATCATTTAGAGCATTCTCGGTGAGTTCAATAAGGAACAGGAACAATTTATGAAGGCCCAAGGCGGTAATGCGTCTACAGCACTACCACCTTGGGTTGGATGTCCCAACGAAGAAGCTCTTAAGGACGAATGCCTTAGTATGTCAACGGACAAACGCAATTTTGTTCGTAGTCCCCCAGCGGGAGTGGATTTCCACTTCGATTACGACACTTCTTATCCGATCGCGATGGCCATAATGGAGCAGGATAAAAACTTAGAAAAAATGCGCTATGAACTTGTGCCTAAAGTGTAAGTAGAATGCAATCACCCGATCATCCTGTACTGACTTACCTGGTTCGATTTGCAGAATTAGTGAAGAAAACTTTTGGAGAAACTATTTCTATCGTGTTAGCTTAATATGCCAGGCAAATGAACTGTCTTTCATGCCTCGTGAGGGAGATAGCCAGTCAGCCACAGAAACCTTTACATCTGATCAGCCAATAGGTATGTAAATGTCTGTAACATTATGTAGAATCGGCATCAAAATAAGTTGTTATGCATGGTGTATCTCAAACATTCTGTCTTCACAAGGTTTATTAATCATGTCAGCCTATTAGAAAATAATGAATACATAATTTTTCAGCTCTCTTATAAATAATAAGACAATGATGTCTTTAAATATATATTAATTAATAGCAATGGTAGTACAGCACTGTTAATAAAAATTATTATTTTTGTAATATATCCCAATGATTCACCTTGCATAATAATTGTCCCGCTTTTTTATTACCGCTCTCTACTTTTCGTTTTGATAGAATTATCATTTGTTTTGCTTGTATGTTAGAAAAAGGAGTAAAAGACTTGGCTTCGCATGAGTTTGTGTCAGACTATTTGCAAGCAAGCTCCAAGGACTTAGACGAAGTGCAGGAGGGTATGAAGAAATTGGCTCTCGGTTCTGTACACAATGGTAAGGCATTTATGCATGTGCTATATGTCTAGGCTAGCGCTGCGCATCCTCATAGCAGCAGATTGCGTTATGAAGATGTGTGGATTGAAATGAGGAGAGATAGCTTGTGGTTAGTTTCCTGTTTACTGTTCTCACAGATTAAGAAGATGGAGGCTACTTCCAAACACATTTTCCATTATCCTCGTTCCTCTTTTAAACAATTCCTTTTCGTTTGCTTCTATTTTGTGTTTATCCCCTATTTAAGTTTTAGATCCAGGAAAAGCMATTGTTATAAATCAGTATTACATATATTTCATGATAGTATGTTAAGAGTTATAAGCATATATTGTAGTTGCACAGTAAGAATTCTAAACTATTATACAGGCACTGTTAGCATAATGGAAAAAAAACGACAATACTGATCTGGTTTGGGTATAATTATAGATGATGCCTGTATCTTTAAAGACGCACGCTAGGTTTTACAATGAAATCTTGTCACGTAAACTTACCAGGTGCTCAGATTAACTGACACTACTCTGAACACACGACTTTCTTTTGTTAAACAGGAAACTAACACACTGAGCATCTGGTCTAAACGTCGGTCTACTATTATTTTTTTTTTTGCCCTCCCTGATTCCCTTTTTTTCACTCGCCAGAAGAAGAATGGGAAAAAGAATTAGAGGCTGAACTCCAGGACTATGAAGTGGTGGAAGAACACAAAGCAAATGTCACAAAGGAGAACTGGGAGAAGATGATAGACGAAATGCTTGATGAGGAGTCTTAATATGCTAGGCGATTACTGTTTCTAGTGCTGTGCTAAAAATATTCCATGAACTTTTCATATTGGTTTCATTCCAGGGTGATTGTTTTGTTATTTAAATACTACGTTTTTTTCTAGTCTTAAAGTGCTATTTGTTCCAGAATTAGGCTCTAATTTTGAAACAAATTGCATGTTGCAATATGCATAATGTTAATGCTCCAAGGTTGAGGTGTTCACAATGAATTCTTTCAAGTTTTCATGTATATCAATTAAGGAATTGTGACCACCCAAACTATATATTTGTGCTGTGTGATGACCTAATTTGTTTGAAGAGTTACTGTATAAATACTTTGTTCTAGCTGTTAGTTACATTTTCTTGTTATGTGAGATGAAAGATACCTGTACTAAGAATAAAACTGAATATTTGTATGTACATGTATCTTAAAAAAAAACCGCTTCGCATTTTCTAAACAATTTTCTAGCTGTCTTTTTTGATGTCGTGTAGCATCTCAGGAGAAAAAAAAGCGCTAATATGTGGCCGTGAAACATCTGCATTCAGGCTAGTGTTATCCGATGTGAGGCAGGATCTTCATCCCGAAATGCTGTACAGAAAAGTCTATTTTATGTTGTACATATAAAAGTAACTATTATCTGTGTGTAGTACTATACTATTACTTTGAATGTATTGGCAACGTGTACTGTTGTTTTATTGATTGAAAAATTCTACAGTGTTTTGTTTTTAGCTGTTTCTGTAAAGACACAAGTCACATTATAACAAGTTAGTACATATAGCCTATGTGTGTTAAGCATGTTTATTCAGTATTCTAATTGTTATGTAACATAACAATTGTTGAAATAAATGTAGCAACTATGCCTACTCTTTTTTTTATTTTGTTTTTCTTGTCAGCTCCTTGGTGTGAAAATGCTCAAAAATTGATAAAAAAAATTGGATTGAAAACTAAAAAATTGTAATCTGCATCCCTTGAGCCAAGCAGCAGATCAAAACTACTTAAAGATCACTCATCAATCTCATGGCACGTGACTATCTGCCATATTCATGCTTCAACTATGACATAATAATAAACGCAACTGTTAATCCAAGCAGTCCAAACTTGTCTACCATGAAGTACATACAGTGTGCTGGAAAATGACCTTCCACAAGGTTTTGAACAGGCTTTACCTATATTTCTTTGATGTATAACCACACTGTAGAACATTCTGATCGTTATTATTCATCTTCACTAAACTATTTAGTTTTAAAATATAGAAAAAGGGAGCAATCGATTAAAACTTTGATTATTCTGTCAAAATTTAACCATTCCTTGCATTTGTCAGCCAATTAAATTGATAATTAACATTAAAAACGTCTAAAACCTACTATAACAAATTCCTTCCTAGTTTATAGGTTATCTTGTTGGTTATTTGATCTACTCAATACAAGCCTACTAGTAGTGTCTTGCACTAAATATTCTTTACAACGTACAGCAACTAATTCACTATTATAAACAGGAGAAAATTTTATATTTTTAAAAATACAACTATATGAAAATGAAATAAATAATGATATAAATATATTATATGCATGGCTTACGAATTTGAAAAAATAATTTGAATTATTTTTGTATAAACAGAATTTTAGTAATTTAACACTTCCTTCAATTGATGACTGACTTAAATAAACATCAGTAGCATATTACAATTTTATCGAAGTATTAACACAGTGCTTGATGCTGCTTTAGAAGGGGTAATTTTTGTAATTATGTATTACTGAAATCATTTGATCAAGAAAAAATGGCTCCATAACGTTTTACAATTACAGTCAGCATTTTTATGCAATTATAATGTTTGTTAAAAAGTTTCAGAAGCTATATTATAAAGTTATTAACTTCTGATACTTGGCTCACAGGTAGTGGTGGTCGTGCCCGTTATAAAAGTGCAAAAGCGAAATTTTCGAAAAAGTACATTACTTCGTATAGATTCGAATCTTCTCTCGATCAATTGATATTCTAAATCGAACCGTTTTTTACCATCTCTACTGTAGATTGTATACGTAGTACGGGCCCTCTACCGGTAGGAAGCAGAAGGAGGCCCGTTGCTCTCGGTAATCCAGCAGGTTGGTAGTGGGGCAGAGTGCGTAATAAGCTTCACTTCGTTGCCATTGTGTTTTGTGTAACGAGTGGAATAATTAGTAATCGAGATGAAGAGACGTCGGGAAAGGCGACCTACTGTCTTCAGAAGAGTAGACAAGTATTATTTTCATGATGATTGCACCGCGTGCTATTACAATGCATTTCGTTTGTCACTGGTAAGTACAATGTATGTTGTATTAATTGCAAATAAGTCAAGGTCTGTCCGCCATTACTCAGCTGCAAAAACGCGCGTAGCTCCAAAACCCTTGGTATTCGGTGATCTAAGAAGAAACGATCGTTAATTAATTGAATAAATAGCATTGCTATGTAAACTTTTCTGACCTTATAATTATACTAGCATGATCTCAGCTATTTGAGGATTTGATAAACAGAATGCGCTACTGTCAGCTACAGTAATGCTATTGTAGATCAGCAAATTTTAAACAATTTTGGCACACATAGTAATTTCATTAGTAAATCTAAGAGAAAAGATCTTTAAAAACCAGCTCATCACGTACTAAAAGTTAAATGTTCTTCACACATTGGAACATGGTTTCTTTATTCTTTACACATTCTGATTTGTGCAATAGCTTGGGTAGCAAGAAAAATTCATGATAATAGATGTGGCCTATGGTACACCGGCTGCTTTTTTTTACTTTTCGGGATTTGTGTATCACGTCATAAATTTCTGTATTTTTTTTTTGGTTGCTTCCTGTTTTCTTTCAGCTAATATCAACCCGATAACTGTGATAGCACCACAAAGCTAGGTAACGAAAAAAGTATCTATGAAATATTTGAATTATTGCTTAATTTATGTAATTGTTGCTTTATACAGGTTGTTTCAGGAAGAAACAGCAAAAAAAAACATGCCCTCTAAATATTTGTAGGTTCTTAAAACATTTTCAATTTGTCAGGCTACAGGTCACTTCCTTTAGGAAGTAGTACCCGTTAAGGCAGCTAGGTGGTTTTGTCATCATGTCAGTGTAATGCTGGCAGATGGCATTGCCATCCTAAATTCTTAATATTACTCCTATTCCTCAAATTCAAATGGTGAACATCGGTTCTGAATGATATTTTATTGTATAAGTAGGGATGAGTCTTAGTAATAATAATTTGATGGAATAATACAGCAGCATGATATATACGTCTACTGAACATATTAAACCAACCCCTGCATCTTTAAGTTTGTTGGATATTTTACTCCTTCTTATCCTAAAAATAAATTGCAAACAAGTATTTTGTACCTTTCGAATACTTCAAGTTGCTGTGCTATTGAGACAAGGACCATATAAATTATCACAATAATTAAAATGAGCTAGTACAAAAAGACTCGCAGTAACATCTTCTTGATATTCCTATCCAACATGTATCTATGAAGATATAGCAGCTTTAATTTTGAGTATGCCTTTCTGATTAAGTCCTAAACCTCAATTCAGTATCAATAATTACTCCCAAGTTTTTGGCTGATTCACAGATTGTTAAAGGAGTGTTATTCATGTGAAGTTTTACATAATTTTTAAGTCTATCTCTAGCCGAAGCGGGTCCGAATAAAATAAATTTAGATTTTTCAATATTAAGTTTTAATGCGTGATGAACACAAGCTTGGTGTAAATCAGTTAGTTCTTCATTAATCATGTTGGTGGCATTAATTAATTCAGAAGGAAGGAAATAATGAAGTTTTGGGCAATTGTAGCTATGATTTTCTCCACAGATGCCTGTTGCATGATGGAGTGGTGAACCCATTTATTATCATCATATGTTGCTAGGAGGTTTTGGCATGGAAGTTTTACTATACTATTTTTATTGAGCTTCACAAAATCAAATCAATGTTTTCTTTGCAAACAGTTTACCGAGCATAAACATGCAAATCCAATCAGTACTAGTATTGTGCCTATAAGAATTTGTTGTGATAACAAACTTTGTTAGAGAAACATTTGATAATAATTGACAATTAACTAACATTATTGACAAATGTTTAAATCAATGTTAGAGACAATAATATCTGAATTACTCGCATAAAAGAACCGATTACTGACTGATTTACCTCGATTCTTTTGTTTATTTTGCTCTGTAGAACAATAACTCTACCGACGGTTTGAATGGAGCGCCTCTCATATTGAACAGGCCACGACATAGCGCCACACTTAGGTTTGAAAGAGCAGTGGCGTCTAGTTTGGGAAGCATTCTCGGGGAGATTAAAAAATTGTAAAACTTACAATTTACCCAGGGAAAAGTACATTAATACAATTCTTACAAATAATGTTTTTTATACGGATGGTTTTAAAGTACTCTATTATTCAGATTAATCATGAAGTGTTTAATTGGCGTTTTTTAACAGTACGCCGCTGCAAAATCACAATTGTTATGTATCCAAGCGCAGCCAAAAACCCAGACGACACGGTGCGCAGACCTCTCCATTTTCGCAAGTGCGATACCTTAACTTATATACTGAAAAAATCATATATATAGTTTACAAACAGTAGCATTATCGAAATTCGTAAAATACATTATAATGACTAAGTTTTCTGTTGACGAGGTGGTACGACGAGTGCTCACAAGCTTTGTACACGAACGGATGATSGGAATATTAGCCTCAACAGAACAGTTTAATAAACACGACCGATCACAGTCAAGAGCGGATATCTCTTTGAAATCTCCTACATTCATAAAGAAACTTTATGAAAACCCATCAGGACACCTGGGGAGAATCGTCAATGTAAAGGTAATATCAAATATGTAAAGCCCTTTTGGTGTCTATGGGAGCATTACGTCTTTTCAGGATTTCAAAGCTTCTCCAGTCGGTATAGAACATCAAGACAGACTTGCAGTTTACTTACAAGAACTCATTAAGTTAAAACCGCAGTGTGTCCGCGATTGGGACTTGCTTCGCCACCATTTGAACGCTATATACCGTCAGTTAATAAGTGTAGATCCCCGTGAACCAAATGATTATGCTACACAGAGTGTTTTGAAGGAAGTAAGGGAAATAGTTGAACGGTGAGTACGATGTAAGAGTCTGTACATTTTTCCACACAATTCGTACACTAGCGATATTGAATAATAAAAATCTTGAGCTGTACCATACAATTTTATGCTAAAGGGTATTTTCTGATGTATGTTTTGTGTGTAGAATGCATAAAAATAATCTTACTTTTGAACGGTCCACCTTTACCTAAAGATTTTTTCATGCTACATATATGATTCTTGATAGTGCAGCAGGTAATTTTTTTTTATATATTGATGACTTTTGCACTATGTTTCACGTAAAATTCTACAGGAATTATGAAACCCCTCTTTGTAACAGTTTTGGAGTACAGACAGCGACAGAAGATATCTGCTATACCACCACTATTATTTGTTCTTTTTTTCCTAGCAAAATAATGAGAACAGTATTTGTTAACGACTTTACAAATGTATAATTTTCTGTCTAGTTTGTTAGTGGAAGACGCAACACAACTTTTCCTGAGATTGTTCGCCGTTGTCAGAGAGTATGTCTTATTGGCACAGCAGCTGTTTTGTGCCAACGATACTGCAGGCGACACTGTTAAACAAACGTTTGCACTCATAGGTAAATAAATCCTGATCAAATTCGTTGGCTGTTGTGGCCTAATATGTGATGTACTTTTCAGCTATAACAAAGTATTATTGTGCCTTATATACAGCAGCAGGCATTCTTACTAGCGTGTTGCCAGAATTTAACCAGCTACTCAAAGAAAAGTACAGAGTAACTTGGTTACTGCTGAATAAGGCAATTTTCTTTAAATATTTTTACCAAACCGTTGATGTTAAACCTGTGCTGCTTAAATTAGATAAGGTATGACTGCAGATCAGAGTAATTATTATTCAGAATTAACATGCGTTATGAAATAGTTGCAGTTACCCCCAGAGAAACAGATACAGTATGCACAATACTTCAAGGAATATAAAAAACTCAAAGTGGAAATGGAGGTAGTGGATAAAGCGTGGTGTAAGACTTTATTCGAAATAGCCGAAACGAGGAGGCAGATGATGCAGATTGATCCCTCATTCATGGACGAAACATACAAAATGCTCGTAGAACACAAAGAGATTCTACTAACCAACTTCTGGCTTCCACGTTCACAGGAGCAGTATGTTCTCATCTGAACAAGGAGAGATTCATTGCAATATTGAGAGTGTTTTTTTTTCAGAAAGACAAAGCAGGATATGGCAGAACTTGATTCTCAAATCATCTTGTGGGTTGGAGACAAAGATATTATCGCTGGCCAGCTGCTGAATTTCCAGGGTACATGTCTCTGTGCTGAATGTCTCATTGATGGCTTCAGTAAGTGTTCCTCTTTTCTTCTTTAAGAAAATTCACATATCAAATTAATTCTTTTCAGAAAAAGAAAAACTCTATCCTCTACCTGGAGAGATGGTACATCAGGAACCTCTTGAAGTTTCACCACCGCGACATAGTAACATCAACAAGAATGGGGAAGACTTCAAGAACGCATTGACTGATACTTTTAAAAAGATGCTAGCTAAGGAGGCTTCAGCTAATGCCTGCGAGGCCAGAATGAAAAAAGATGAGAAGGAAAATGCTGCTGGTGAGGCAAACGGCGAAGACTCGGATGAAGATGATGATCAGCAAGACGAAGCTGGGAGCCTTAGGCAGCCGTAAGTATAGCATTTGTTTCTACGGTTGTTTTAGGGAAGTGAAAAACCATCTGTTTTAGATCTCCAGCACAAAAAAGACCTCAAAAACCTCTAAGCGAAATTGATCCAAAAGTTTTGAATTTACTGAAAAATTCTAATTCAAATCAAAAGTACGTATTGTGCTGCATGCCACAAAGTACTGTAATGAATTAGAAAGAAAATGATTCCAATCAAGAATATTCCCAAAATTTCCAGGAATATTTTGTTTGGATAACTTTTCTTCCCACATTTGTTTGATAATCTTGCATGGCAAGAAAATTTTTGTGGTTTGGCAACGTTGCTTAAGTTTTACATCATTTTTTATTCTTGTTTTTTTTATTTGTTTTAATTTTATTATACAGTGAAATGCAGTATACACATTCTAGGTTCTAGAAGTTAATATTTACTTTTGATTTTTTACCGTACAAGGTGTCTCTACAAAGTCTGCAAAACCATAAATGTTCAGAAAAGTGAAAACTGGTAATTTTTTGATAACATAACGGATCCCTGAGGAACCTTGAACCAATGATTAAGGAAAATGTGGTGTGGTTTTGTAAATACGCCCTGCACATTATTGTTTTCCAATTAAAGGTTTCTCAACTAGAAAAAATGCGTTCCTGCCACTTTCCATCTCTATAATAAATTTTTGCTGCGCAGAACCAACGGCAGATCTCCCACCTTCCCCTGCGGACACACCTGCAACCTAAGTGAAGACTTACAGGTCAGAGAAGGCAGCTGTTGTGCCCACCACACACCCGAGTACAAAAAATGCGATTGTACCTACTGTGAAGTGTTCGGATCGGTATGAACTCCATCGTGAAAATCCCTCCATTCACTCTAAAGCTTTGCCGTCTCTTGTAGTCTGTCTCCATGATCTCACACAAGACGAACGAAACCAGGGACCGACTGAGGACACGATTGAACCAGAGGAAGGAGAAATTTAACACCACCGTATCACGCGGCAAAGCCAACATGGAATCCTTGGGTGCCATAGCCCAGCCAAGTCCAAAACAGCCGCCGAGGAAGCCCGACCTGTCATCTCGCATGCCGGCACCGGCRCGTGTTCCCGATCGCGTTCCGAATCACCCAATACCCACGGATCACACGAAGCCCGAGCAGAAGAACGGCATTATAAATCCAAAGGCTGAGGCATCGCCGTTGAGCCGATCTCTTTGGTCTGTTTCCACTATTTCTTTAAACTCCGTCAAGGACAACGACAATACTGACTCGCGGGACATCAACGATTTATTGAATTACATCGAGGGAACCAAAAACGTTGACAAGCTTGCCCTTGCGCAGAAGAAGGCGGCCAAGAAGGCTAGACAGAAGCAAAAGAAGGTATGTGCCTTTTTTTGTGTTTGCAGTGGCTCTCCTACTGATGTGTTTATTTCTTACTAGGAACTAGAACGTTTAAAGATAGAAGAAGAAAAAAGACTGGCTGAGCAACGTGCACTGGAGGAGAAACGTAAGGAGGAGGAGCGACTAAAAGCTGAAAAGTTAGCTAAGGAACTAGCTGAAAAGGCCAAAAAGAAAAAGGCACAGCAAGAAGGTATGGTATAGACGATGATATCAACTAAAAATAAGATGACTGTTTGTTACAGAAAAATCTAAGAAGGGCAAGAAGCAATCTAACAACAAACCGGCTGTTGAAGAAAAAAAGAAGCACTTACTGGAAGAAACGATTCCTGCGATGGTTACAATTAAACGGATCGTGGAGAATAACACTTCCGTGCCAACTGTCACGATCACTTTAAAAGGTTCAACGCCAGATCAAGACAAATTGCTTTACACTTTAGTCAATGGTTATAGTGGACAGAATCAGTCGAATAATAATAAATCTAATGAATCCACAAAGTCAGGCAAAAAGAAGAAAAAAGCCGAATCAACTGCCAAAAATGCTCAGCCCGCTCCCGCTCCAGAAGCGAACTCCACTTCAAAAAAGAACAACAAAAACGGACTTAAAACCCAAGAGGTCACGAAGGAGTTAAAAGTTACGCTTGCCGTCGATAAGCCTGTGATAAGCAGTGATAATTCAAATAAAAAGAAGAAAGATAAGAAGATTAACAATACTCCAAAAGTGGAAACGAACAACAGCGTGAAGAACACAAAAACAGAAGATAACAGCAAGAAGAACAAACCAACTCCAAAGTCCGCTAGCAGCACTAATAAGGATTCCGATTTAAATATTCCAATACGCTTACCTCCAGGTTAGTAACTTCACCTGTGCAATAAGGGATGAGTTTTTTATTGCAAAAAAATTGAAGTGGTCTACAGGATGATTTTAAAATAGTGCACTGATAAAAAAGACATCCAGCAAACAAATTTTTTACAGCTTTGTATCACTGCTGCTGCTTATATGTGTACTTTTCATTGTAATTGTAGGGTATCTCGATTTGCCGTTTCAACATTACTGTATTACTTTTTTTTTTGCAAGTTGAGCTGTACCATCGCCATTTTTGTATCATCTTTTATTTTAAAGCTGTAACCAACTCACGAAAAATGTAACATTTCTTTAGTTCCCAACATCTCGACTGGCTATGTAGATACAAAAAAACTGCAGAAACTTTTTTTTATAGAGACTTTTATTCTGAATCCAGTGGCGTACTTCGCATTTTTTAGGGGGTAACATTTTTGAGATTTAACACAAACTTGCATTTTTTAAAATGGAAACAATAGTTGGCTTTGCTATGGTTGAAAAGACCTTTTTCTGAATTTTCTTTGTTTTTAGGGATCACCATCACAAAAGTGGATGGGCCGGTTTCAAACAAGAACTGCAAGCCTGTTAACGGCAACATCCCTCACCATAATGTTACACGTAGCGTTCCCATGGCGCCCCAGCAGAATTCTAGGGTGCCTGTTAGCAAGTCTGGCGTCATAGTCGTCGATACAGAAAAATTAATCCAACAATCCGTTGCAATAGCCAATAGTAAGAAACAGAAGAAGAAGAAAAACAAGAAGAACCAGCCCGGACAAGAGACAAAAGAAAGTCAAGATGAAGCTAACCACTCCATGGTAACATTAAAAAACCCCATTTTCCATACTTTACAAACAACCATTGCCAATAAGGTCTCTGAGAAGAMGGCGCCAGAAATTCCTGTGATACCTTGCAACCAGCAGGCCTCGATAATCAAGAACGAAAACGGAATGGTGACAATACGGTCACCGCGTTTGCAGCAGTCGTTGGTGAACGGCGCACCAATGCCAAACTTGCTAACGGAACTGAAACCTGTCATTGGGCCGGACGTCTCGACGCCTTGCCTACAGACCTGTCACACGAATTTCTCCGACAACTGCCACATTTCCTCTCTGAACGCCCAAGAGATATTATCTGGTTTGCCCGGCATCGAAATAACCAAAGTTGACAAGCGGACTGTCAAGAACGACGTGGATCACAGGCGAACCTGTCAAGCCGCAGATGTTTCCATTATACCAACTAGCAATAACGTAAACGGCGAGAAGTTCAGCCTTGACAGAGACGACTGGCATTATGGTGAGTAGAGTCGCAGTTTTAGTTCATTCTTGTCTGCAGCAGGATGTTTTAGAGAGTGTTTTCATCCCGAAAGACATCCTGGAAGACGACTTGGATGCTGAGGAACGCGAACTGGAGGCTTTCAAGCGTTTCTGCCAGCAGTCAGTGCCCCCCGAAAGAAAGGAAAAGGTTGCTCACTTAAATGTCAAAGATATCGTTTTAAAGAAGAAAACTGATGCCACTTATATTTAGGATGTTTCATGTCTTTTAGTTTCACAGTGAATCATTTTTTCATTTCCTGTCGGCACGTACTTTAGTTTGTGTTAATCAGCTTCCGATCATAATGATCCTTTTATTTCTGTACAGTTAAGGAATTTTTGTAATTTAAATACATACTACCTTGTAAAATTTGTTTTTTATTCATTTTATTCATAAGCTCCAGGAATGCAAGATGTTTATACAAAACACAATATTAATCGACAAGAAAGTTATGATTTTGACAAAAAAAAACATAAATTTTAACAGAAAATTGCAAATTTTGACAAGAAAGTGGAAATTTCTAAGAAGTAGAAAGAGCCACAATACATGCATACTATTAAGTAAATACGGCCTTTACCATATATAAGACTTAATGAGAGCCTTCGACCGCCTCAGGAGGTGTAAGAATGACGAATAAGCAGCTAACTATTTGCTTTGGAAATACATATATTACTACTTTTATCTAATTTGTAGAAGCCTTAGTCATTAATTTCAAACAGGATAAATTTGGACGATCGTATGATATATTTCTCTGGGTTTATTTCATAATGAGGTATTACTGTACTTAAATGTGTTCCATGACGTGACAATTGGAGTCCAGGCATTAAATTCCATTCTTTCTAAGCTTAATTTATACCGGAAAAAAATTATACTGCTGTTGAACGCATAGCTGAATTTATCCAGCAATTGGAAACTTATTGTGGATATAAATTCTGTTGTTGTAACTATATCTCCATGCAATTGAATATGAGGTGCTATAGTGAAAAAGCGCCCTGTAACGAAAATTTTTTTCGTGCTAACGAAGTTTTAGTAGCAACTTTGGCAACACTGCCTGCAGACATAACCTCGTCTGTCTCTTGTCTATACATAACCTATATAAAATAACAATAAAATCATTAGTTTTTGAACCACCATCACTATATACATTACTTTAATATGATTGTAAGTGTTTTTTAGGACAGAAATAAATAGTAGTCAACATGTAATAATTTTGTTTCAGGATATAAATGATCCACGAAAATTTTCTATAGATGAATGGTATCCAATATTTAAGAATGTTGCTCTGGAAACCGTGATATTTCAGATTGGGCCAGAATTAAAACAAAAATTAGAACAAGATAGTTGTGACACGAACATGGAAGGGGTACTTAATCCTGTCTATCGAAGGTGTATTCGATTGTCTGAAATTGAACCAAAATTATCTAGAATCGCTGTTATTGTATTTATTTCCTACGGGATCTGCTTTCTCCCACCTTACAATATACTGATCTAAAATCACATTTGTTAAGTGTTTGAGTCTGTTATTTGTAAGGATCACAATCTTGTATTGTTTTGTATTGATTGCTTTGTTTGGCATGAGAAAATAGCTCAGCATAACTTAAGTGATTTGAATGATCTGATCCTATCTTCAACTCATCAGTGTCAATCGAATGCGCCTATAATACTATTGTTTTCAGTAAGATATGTTATTGTTACAGGTATGTTCACCGGAATACATAAATGAAATTGAAGATGCAATACGATCCTTTAGTAATGAGGCATTTGTCAAAAATAACTGGCATGCACCGATAGTAAGTGATCAATTAAGGAAATAAATTTTGAATAGTAGTATAGAATTTTTATTTTAGGATGCAAAGTTTATTAGTTTTGGGAATTCATTGAAGGTAACTTGCTTCGAAGATGTAATCACGTACTTAAATGCCTCTGATATTGTAATGAACGACTTCAATATGAGAGACACTAATTTCTGTATTGCATTAAGACCATGGATGAACATACATCCCGCATCAGAGTTTCGTTGCATTGTCATCAATGGAGTTTTGAAAGGTTGTATAGGATAGGAAAAGTTGTGGAATTTGTGGCAATCAATAAGTTTTAGGCATTACTTCAAGAGATTGGCTCACATACTATCCCCATTTTCAAGAAGAAAGTGTGCAAATCGTGGAAACGATAAAAAAGTTCTTCGACAACCACATAAAAGGAAAATTTCCTGTTAAAACCTGTAAGTTTTGCAATGAGCATTACATGTTATTATTTGTTCTGTTATATTTGTTTCAGATACATTTGATGTGGTGTTAAATGAAAATGAAGTCCATTTGATGGATTTTGGTGCATTAAACTCGAGAGCGAAATTGTACTCGTTTCGTTGGGATGAAATACAACCGCTTTTGACAAAGGTAACAGCCGATTTGCGTGAAACACTTGATGTTTAAGACAAACTCATCATTTTAGGCCAATTCGGAAGAAGTAGCACCAGTATTTCGTTTTATCGATTCAGACGTGGGGATCTTGCCGTCATTCCTAAAGCACAGGATGCACGTTGTGTAATGCATTTACAGTTTTATTTTTTTAAATTGCATTTTGTTCATTTCTTTGTAATTCTTATGTTTAATAAAGGTGTTCTCACGAGTTTTCATAAACGGCGGGCAATTACTTTGTTTACAAAAATATGCAACGTGCGCATGATCACGTAGACGCGAAATGGTAAGGCGTGCGCACTACGAGTTTATAAGTATGTAACTGGTGTAAACATGGCGTCGAGGGAGGAAAGTAATAAACCCCAGTGTAAAACAAACATACACACGGATCGGGAAACAAACTGCATAACAGTTTATAAGGTGAAGAGTTACATTGTCGTGCTTCTGTCTCGTTAGTTTATTTGTTTTTCGCATGGTTATTGTGGAAAAGACCAAGTGTTTAGTTTTCTTTTGGCATGGCCGCCATGTTCCCGTAGTGAAATATCCTGAAAATTTGGAGATGTGACCAGTCATACAATTCGGCAAGAGAATTAGAGGATGTTTACGAAGGCATAATTTGTGTAGACTGTGTTAAAACAAAAAGTGTGATAGTGAAACATGGTAACACCTAGCGCGTGCCTTTGATGTTGAAGAATTGTTTATTTAAATTGCTTACACTTCGGTTGGCCGTTCAGATTCAAGATGAGCTCAGAAAACGAGGAAATGGTCTATAAACCCTTCAGAGCACGTATCTTTGATTTATTTATTTGGCTACTTAATAGTATTCAAAGCTGGAGTGATTTCATAACTTGAAACCACACTTGTATACAGTGCAAATTATGTACCTTCAGAAACAATTGTGTTGCAGAAGTTGTTTGTTTTATTTATAATGTTTAAATGTTGTTTAACTGGTTGGAGGACTGTAATTGACGCTGCAGAGGACCCTTGTGTTTAAATTCTATTTTGTACCTAGCATGTGTTTTGCTGCAGTACTTATTTACGTTAGGTTTTGGGTATTTTACCATTTCTTACTAAAATGTGTAAGTATGCTAAACATATCTCATCATAAAATTTTGCTTTGTGCATTTGCTAACTATGAGGGTTAGGTATTTTGGCAGAGGTATGAAATCACTCGGCTTTTGCATGTTTCTATACATTTTAGCATCTATTCGTTTATTTACATATGTATACTTTGCTTACCGTTTACTTAGCATTCAGCTTAATTTACACATTAACATGTTGTTTTACATCGGCACTATATACTAACGTAATCTTTACAAATTTTTCATGTTAGTTAATAGTTTTGCAAAGTCTCTTTCAACATCTAACATGAATTTAATATATTTACAGAAACTTGAACACGTACTAAATAACAAAAACGAACAGTTTCCTAAAAAGGCGGAGACATTAATTGAAGCATGGAGGCAAGTTTGCCTTTATAGTCATTCCGATAAAATACCTTACGTAGGAGAACTCATGAACTGGGCGAAATATCACACTCTTAACATCGTTCTTCATGGAGACTGGAAAAAATATAAAGGTACGTTTTTCTAAAGTTTCTAAACCGTTGCCATTTACAAATCGTTTTAGATACTTATGAGCAAAAATTGTTGTTCGAAGTGGAGCAGACGCAAAATGTTCTTGAAAACTTAAACAACGTATTTTCGCTGCGGTGTAAGAAGCTTGCCGAAGTAATTAGAGATCCCTGGGGTAATTCGATTCTCTATCGTTTATTAAACACTCCCGAAATTACAATAGGTCCTGAAGGTAACGACAACTGTGTTTGGCTTATTTAACTGTTTGTTTAATGCTCTGGTATCTTTGTAGAAATAGAATTTTTCTGCATAGAAACAGGTTACTTGGTCTCGCACCGATTAAAGAAGCTGTGTGAATCTCATTGTGAAGACCTGGCCCTTAATTTGGTGACGGCTTTCATAAAGTGTTACAAACTGGCAGAAACATGGCAGTTCAATCTCAATGCTACTACGGAACAGAGATGGTTTATTTTTGACGTCTACATAGCTCTTTTGTTTAAGTTCAAGAAGTTCAATCTGATTGTGGCAGCGGTAAGAATGAATTATAGCTAATTAGAAAAATTTTGAGAACCTATGGATATTCAAAAATTCCACTTGATTTGAATARAAAACATGTCGTTACTTTTCTTAATTTCAATTCATATTCTTCAATGTTTATTTATTTTATCCACCAGCTAAAGTCGCTGCCTTTGAAAGATGGTTACGAGCTAGTGAAGCGGTTCATGAACAAGAGAGTGAAAATATCGAAGGTGTGGCGGCACAGTGGGAAAATTGCACAAATGGCTTGTCAAGTGTATGTTGCTTCGACTTGTACACGACCGCTGGAGCCAGATGAAACGTTCCTCAAGGATTTGCTGAAAATATGGTTTATACAAAATCAATCAGATGAATGTTTAGATTCGTTAACGGCCGCTCTCAGGAGGGTTGTGATTGCTGCCGTTTCTGCTAGTCATCTTTATACTTTCTGTGAGGCCATTTATGAAGAGGTGAGTCAAGAAGAATTTTATTTCATTTTTTTCCTAACTGCTGTTTATAATATTATATATATTTATATAATATATTTGTAAGCTATTGAGAGTAAGCTATAGAAAAGCATAAGGATATGAACGTATGTTGATGAGTGCATCTTTTTATGATGGCGCTCAGGATATTTATTTCATTAGGTTTTTAAGTATTGTAGCCTTAGACACAATGTTTGTTTACAGTTCGGGGTCAAAATGAAAACCTTTACCATTGAACTGTACATCAGGGCATTAACGACAGACATGAACATCTTGGAGCGTCAGAAAAACGAAAAGGAGATGGACAAGGCGGCCGAAACGACCAAGAGACTGGCAGCTGGCTTTTGCAGGCTCGCCGACATCCTTGAAGAGCACGTGAAGGTCAGCCGCGAGTGTGTGCTGACGTCTTTCAGCCTGGAGCCGACGAAAGAGCGGCTCAAGAGGATCGAAAACATGGCCAGGCTGTGCGGCTACACCGTGCTAGACACGGGTCAGGATTGGAAGTGTTCCTTGCACCCGCCCGTCTTGCCGTCAGATGAGCTGTGCTGGATATGCAACCTGTGCGGTGATTACATGAGCCAGCCGCAGATCGAGGCTGCCATAAACACCAACACCGCCTTGTTCGAGGCCCTCACCGGGGAACAGCTCGGATTGAGTCGCCAGTTGTGTGACGATTTGGCTGTCGTTCTGTCCAGTCCGCGTTATCAGGTGTTGAGCTGGCTGCTGAGGTGGGAAGATTTACATCGACTGTGTGTTATGTATTTAAACGACCCGGAACGAACTAAGAACATGGTTACCGAATTGAAATTCGTCGACATCGATTATTCCATGTTCATGGGTATAAAGCGTGAGCCAGAGGACGAAGATACCGTAACCGGGATCGAAAGGGGTTATGAGCATTATTTGGAAACGGACTTCTTTACTGACGAAGAAGAAACGGCGCTTAGCGAGGATTCAGCTTCCCAGGACTCGAGACCATATAGTTTGGGTAGCGACGGAGCGGGAGAGAGTCCCAGTTGTTTCTTGCCGCAGCCAAAGTCCGATCCGGATGTTCTCAAAAGCCTGAGGATGTTCAGGCCGAACTTGAAAAGGACACGATCGTCACTCGTAGAAGACAAGCCTCCGGATAAAATATCGAAACGAGGCAGAATGGATGACGCTACGAACAGCTCAGTAGGTGATGCGGCCACAAAATCGTACCATGGTTCTTTGTACGTCAAGCTCTATAATGATTATTACACGGCACACAAGCAAAATGGCATCAGCTTAGCGAAGCCCCTTCCAAGAACACCTGAACCTCCACAGGAACAACCTATCAACTTGGTGCAACGAGTCGAAGATAAGGAGCCGGATAAACCCAAAGAGAATATTCCAAAGCCATCATCATTGCTGTCTGCTTTACTGGCTGCGAAACCGCAAGTGCCCATCGAAAACAAGAGTTCAATGATAGTTTCATTCGACGAGTTCGAGAAGTTTTCCAATAAAATGAACAATCCTCAAACCTCCTCAACAGTTACGATGAAAGAAGCCAAGGTGCTTCTCAATCGGATCAACGTTAAACAGTACATCAACAAAAAACTAAAAGAAAAAGAGCGAAAACTTGGCACGAGCATGGTTCCTCGAGTGCTGTTGAACAGGAACGACGTCAACGTGGCACAGTTCCAGGCCAAGTCCAAAGACACGGTAGCAAAAAACGACGAAGCCACACCCCGCACGTCCATCAGCAACACGCCACCAAAGAATAAGACTGCGTACCCGTGCGTACTTCTCGAAAGACTGGACACCAACAAGAAGTTGGTAAGATCGATACTCGCGAACGTTCCCGGACTCAACGACCTCGAGCTGATCAGACCGTCGACTGTGGATCACATAGTGCAAGTGGTGCAGATTGCTGGAGGGCGACAGAACACAACCGTTCCCACACAGCACACCCAGACGAGCACGCAGGTAAAATATCTTTGAATTCCGTCAGTTATATTTATATAGTTCATGTTGACAGCCAGCACACAATTTGAGAAAGTTCGGGAGGCCACTCACTAAATTGCCCAGTATTAAGTAATCAAATCGACTGAGTTTAATTCAAATCAAGATATACTTAAATATATAATATTGAAGATTTTATTTTATTCTATAATCAGCTTACACATCTTCGTTCATCAGGATACGAAAAAGGGTGTATTGGAATATCAAGCTCAGTTTACGCTTGAGTTACCTAAGGATTTTTATCTTCTTTTATTATGGAACAAGAACTGTAAATACATTTTCTTTTGACTGCTTGTAAAATACCTTTACTTTTATAAAAGTTGTATTATTTACATCTTGTTTTTTCTTTTGTTTTTCCTCTTGGGACAAATATGGCACACATCAGGTTTTTTTCAAATTTTTGTTTGAATATTATGCCTTTGCGGGTTTTAAAAAAATATTTTTAAAAACAATGAGTAGTTATCAAATGAAGAATGAATAACTAAAGGAGTTCAATTAGACAATTTCGGAGAAATATGCTCTTTTTAATTAAAATAATGACAGCTCAAAAAACTTCCAGTTATKCTGGAAGTTGACATTAACTTCAATATGTTAAATGGAACACCCTATATATTTTCGCATTCTTGGATGCTAAATAAAATTCTAACTTTATTATAACATGAACATTTGATATCCCAAGATTTCAAAGATACAATAATATTCTTGACAGCTGCAGAGTCCCATTTGGTGTTTGCCATACAACAAGAAAACAATTCGAAACTGCATTTCCATTAACTCATATTTTTTAGTCAAAACTCAAAAAATGAAATGGAACCCTTCTTGTTCATGTTAAATTAATTATCAGCAATTTTACATAGAATAAAATTTTTTTTAGTTTGAGTAGGATTATAAACAAGTGTTTTATTATTATTATTATTTAACAACTTCCAAAAAACTCTTACTATTCATTCATGCAGCATTTTAAAAATACATCAGCTGTTCAAATATCAATTATACAACAACAGTATTGTATAGAGATGTTGGAAATTTGCAGTAATAATACACATAATATCACAGTAAAAATTCAAATTAGTTTAAAAAAAACAAATTTTGTCGGTGACACCTGGACAGCTCTTTGAATTATTTTAGTAAGTAATATTATTACGTGCTGAGAAACCGCTGTATAAAATTCTTTTGATTATTAGAACACAGGAAGGCATTTTGATTGTGCAAAAGTGTAGAGAAATGTCAAAATCAGAAATAATGTCAAGTCACCTGGATCTAAAAAGGACCAACTATATCATCAGGTTGCTGTTCATTAAGAAAAACTCATCAGTGGGACAAATGGATTGCTTATACGAGGTCTCGTAGTTTTCTTGAGAAACAAACGGCCATTGGTGTGCATCACTTTGCCAAAGGAAACTTATTAAGTAGTTTGTGTTGCCTGTAGATGTTGGTTTTCTAAGAATTTCAAAGAAAGGTAAGGAAAATGCAGAAAAATTATTAGATGATTGATTTGACAAAGCATTAACCTCATAATGAAGTAAAAACTAGATATTTGATGACGTATTTTTAAATTATTCTTGCAGAGAACAATTGTAATAAAGAATTAGTAAATATAAAGGTGTTCAGAAGAAAACAGCATTCAGGCTTAGTTACAACAATGAATAGGCATAGCTTGACCAGCAGAAATACCACAGTTTGATTTTCACTACAACTTTTTTTTGCTGAACTAAAATGTATCTCAAACTAGGCTTTAGAGACTTAGTGGAAATACAGCTGTAAAACGTGTTCTTTTTTAATACAGTGAAATAAATGTTTAATCAAGATAATTATTTAAATCTGCAAAACAATTAACCCTGTTTATTGGAGGATAACATATAATACATTGGCAAAGGGTAGTATTATATATTTTCATAATTTTATATGTCTGTAGATTTCATTTGTAAAGAATGCGTTTTAATTTTCCAGACCGTTACGCATCAATCTTTTTGAATTGTATGTTTCCAAAAAAAATCAGATGTTATACTATTTGCAATTACACTAAGGCAAAAGTATTTTTTTGAGGGTTTTTCCAGTCAACCAGCTGCAAATATTCATAGTCAGTTTAACAGCATCAAAGCTTCTGTTTCCTCGAATGGGTAACCTTTTGTATTTTGTTATGGTTCAAGGAATTGAATTTTCAAACCATAACAATCAATTTTGAATACAGGTCAGCCCTCACATA
The DNA here is from genome assembly GCA_025024175.1 of Rhyzopertha dominica. Classification (NCBI taxonomy): domain Eukaryota; kingdom Metazoa; phylum Arthropoda; class Insecta; order Coleoptera; family Bostrichidae; genus Rhyzopertha; species Rhyzopertha dominica. The sequence goes on from QCXZ01000086.1 coordinate 2,037,738, forward strand.
CAGCGTGTGGGCCAACCGAGAAATGACAAGCCGGAGCAAACATCTGACACGGGTACACCTTCCTCGACAGCAAACCCCACAATGCCTCCCACCACGAAGCCAGTCACTAGCCAGTCTTCCACGCTGATCAACATTTTGTCACAACAGATCATCAGGCCGGGCCAGAGCAATTGCACCAGGAGTCGAACTTCCCCTCTGATCAATATTCTATCCCAGCAGATAATAAGGCCCGGAAGTAACGCCGTTTCCACGCCAAAGACAACAACTAGCTCTACTGCGACAGCCCCGGATGTAAGTAACGAGGTAGTACGTTTTTGGGCTTAAAAGATTTGCGTAGTCTATTTCCCTGCTCTGTCTTTGGTTTCTTATGGTTTTGGTTTTATTTTGACGGTATTATTTGTCTATTGAGGGGTATTATAGGGCGAAAAGATGTTTTTTTTTGTGGGGGTTTACTTATATATTGTGATGCCCGAATTTATGTGATTATTTTACATTATTTGTCTTATTTCGTATTTTTGCTGCATTGAGAAAAGTGTAAATAAATCATAGCCATTATCTTCGGAATATTGATGTAAGAAGTGCGACACATTTCTTTTGTCAGTGTTACATTTTCAAACCAAAAATTTTGTGGGTAATTGTTGACTGATTAGGGAATAAGTTCTTGACATTTGTCTTGGTTTTAGGAATAGTGTTGGTTATCAATATTTTATTTTTGTCATTTTAGTTGTTATCAACTTATTGCTCAATAATAATAAAAAACTTTTAAAACTAATGCAAAAAGCGAAGTGCAAAGAGAGTATTATAAATATGTTTTAAAGACGTTGAACTGTACAGTATTACATAAATAATAAACATGTGTATGGGGAATTTATATTTTCTTTTAAATAATTTTTTTTTGGTCACTCTGTCCCCTTTGCTGGACTGATCTAGTTACCTTATATGAATGCTTCTGTTTATAACTGTTATGCTTGGTCTGCAGTGGATAGTTTATTTGTTTTTATTTTAGTTTTCTTTTTATAACATATTTGTCAAACATCTGTGGTTATATAAATTGAGTACATGTTTTGGTTAAAATACAGGCATGTTCAATGTATTGTGTTTTTATTTTTATTTATTTGTTTATTTCTGGGTATGGTTGATATGGGAATCTGATTTTTTTTTAAGTATTGATTTATAAATAATGTGAAAATTTTCAACATCACTACTTGAAGGCTATCCTACTTGATGTTGGCAAGCATGGATTGCTTAGACGAGAGACCATTTGTACTTTTTCTGTTTTGTTTTTGTTCTCTTGTAAATTTTGAAGTTGATGGAAATCAGTATTTGTTTTGTGTAGAAGTCACAAATAACTGAAATGAAACATTAATTCTGCCAATAATATAAGTCAAGAAGAAACTGCTTACACTCACACAACTGCCCTTGTATTTAAGGAAATTACTCTAAATAAAGCACCGGAGTTCCGTAGCTAGGAACAGTCATCATAGTGAATTTTGTATATTTTAGGGCATTCAGAGATCATTGGCTGCGGGTGAGCAGCAAGTCTTGGGACAGCTAACGAATCCCGTTACTAGAAATGCCGCTTCCGCCATAAAAACGGTTGTAGGTTCGTCCGCTACAGATCAGAACCGCATAGTTCAATTTATCTGTAAATCTACAGATGGAAAATTAATACCGGTGACGTCGTTTGCACCAAGTAGAGTCGTTAAAGTTGCCACAACAACGCAGACGGTGAGTTCTACAACTTCACCTGTGAGTCCATCTTTTGAGGAAACAAAATTAAATAAGTCGGGCCAGAAACAAAAACCTGAGGGATCCGAGAATTCAGAAATGTTGCCAAAATTTCAGCAAGCATTCGGAAAGTCAGTGTATCAAAACAACATGGATACAGGTTCAAACAGTAGCATTTCTACGGATATGACGACAAATAGTGACGATCCGGACAAGAAGGTCCCCAAAACAACTGCCGTAAATGTCCAACCCATTCACGGGGGAGTCATATACACCAGACAAATGCCAGTGGGGCAGACTATCAATTTAATACCTCCAGGTGGTCGCGGTCAGGTTTTTCGTATCGCTGCCTCGAATTCTGAGCACACGGTGATACATAGCAAGATGAGTGCTCTGCTTGCCGCCGCCTTACAAGGCAAGCAGAAGGCCTCGGACTTCGAAATTGACAGCAGCTCATCAGAAGATTCTTCTGGCCAAAGAATCACCGTATCAAAATCTACGCTTGTTCAAAATGCTAAAATTGTAAAACCTGTTTTGCATATTCCAACCAATGTAATCGGCAAAAGTACGTCACAGCCAAATTTAAGCTCGACGACACTGGAACAGTTGAGGGAGTTTGATATGGTGTACAAGCAGGTGAAGGAAAGGAGCAGCACTAATGTGGGGGCCGAATCTGTCGTTGCAACAGAAACTAACGACAGCTCTCAGCAAAGGATAGTAACTTACATGAACCAAGGCCAGAAGTATACTCAACTATCCCCGGTAGTTGTTGTCAGTAGCTACTGTAATGTTCAACCTGCCGCTTCTCCAGCTTTAAGTGTCACATCTCAAGGTAGTTCCAGTCCTTGCGTTACGCCAGCTCCAACACCAACGTTACCTAAAGTATCATCATCCTCGTCTCAAGCGGTCGGTGGCGGAAAGAATTCTAAAATGAAAGCGGTGAAGAACACCACAACGAACACTTCAAAAGCATCTCCTATTCCGAAACCGCAACAAAAGCCTCAAGAAGATGAGCACACAACACAAAGAATTTTTGATATATTGGCGGAATATGCCGAACAACTACGTAACTCTCCAGATCTCAACAATAAACCAGCGCCAAGAAGACGTAGTAATCCCCCCACCAATCCAAACCAAAATTCCAAACGTAAGAAGAGTGCAAACGCAAAGAAGAGTGGACAGTGTAGCAGCACATTATCATCCGARGCAGACATTGAAGATCCGCGCACTGTGSGCAGTGAAGACAGCTCCTGCGGGGTGGTTCAGATATCCATGCAAGATGAAGAACAATCACAAACTACCGCACATACTTCAGAATCCAATGATGCCACTGTAGCTTCCTGTCAACAGCTGATTTTAACCGATTCATCGCACAATCAAACCAGAAACCTAATCATCGCAGATTCTACTGTCGGTGAGGCACTTAAGTTACCAAACACTGCAGTTCTAGTGCCTGGTAATTACATAATGCCAGTTTCCATGGTGAAGGGCGGTCAACAGATAGCTGTAGTATCCGGAGCAAGCAAACTGTTAACTGTTCCCGCTCGAAGTGGTTCCAACATGTTACTTCTTCAGAGCTTTATAAATCAAACCCGTAAGACACCGATTCCCACAGTGAAGTATTCAGCGATACAACCCCTACCGGGTGGCATACCTTCGCAGACACTGACGGGTGTCAGTGCACAACCTCCTGTAGTTTTACCTCCCACCACGCACGGGTTGCCAACTGTTGCCTTGGGTCAACCTATAACGCTTAAAAAGCTCAATGAAACAGACCCCGTCAATACTGAACTTCTTTTAACAATTTCGCAACCTCAGTATGGGAACCAAGTTCCTGACAAGGAGCAGCAGCATCCAGATGGTGGGATAGTGATTGATCAGGCTAATACTGAGCAAACCCTTACGCAGATTGATGCAGCCGAGAAAATATATGCGACACAAAAATCCCTCATCGCTACTCCTATAGCTACGCCAGTGATATCTCAAGTAAGCAAGGAAGATTTAACCGATGAACAACAMATGGCTGCGCAAACCATAATTGCCTTGAGCGCGGAGTGTAGCAAGGGTAAATTTTGATAAGATGCTCAAGATAGTGTTTTTCATTGTTGTGTTTATTTAGGTGAAATGGCCAAGGCTGAAAGAGTACAATCAGTGTTAGTTACCACCTGTACCTCTAACGGTCCAATGCTGTCGCACAGTCCTCCAAATTATGGGAAAGCCGAGTTAGCCACTACTGCCGCTGATCAACCAAAAGAATTTCTACGTGCCACTGAGAAGGTGAGGAACTGTGTTTGATGAAACAACTTGCATTCACATTCATGACGTGTGTATTATTAGTATATGTATAGTATATTTTTACATAGTTCTGAATATTTTATTTCCCTTAGTAATAAAAATGCCCAGTGATTGACTATGACCCCAATCACATGTTTTAAAAGAGAGTACAATTTCGATTCCCTCTTTCTTCACATTGTCATGTCTAWCCAAAAACTAGTTGAAAAGCTGTTCCATCTATGTCTATGAATAATAATTATCCAAATGAGATGCAATTCAGACTGCTATTGCTTTTCAATCCAATCTGTTTTTGTTTTTAGGGCAAGTTTACGTTGTTAATTTAAAGCAAGAAGGGTTGCCTAATCCAAAGGGACGTAAACAGGTTTTAATATGTATCTTCCATACTTATAATACTTGTCGAACTAAAATAATCATAATAATATTGGTTTATTGTCATAATGTACAATAGACGAAATGAATAACATATCAATAAACAAAAAATGGAATTCTGTATAATGCTCGCAATAAGCAAAGCTTGTCAGCGAGCTGTAGTCACAAAACAACAGCTTATAACTCGATTTAATAACTTGTAATGTGAATGCGGTTGATTTTGTCAATCAAGCGATAGATTAAACTTTTTAACATAACTTCTTGTTGCAGCCCACCAACACTGAACAAAAACACTTCCAGCCCAACACCGTCTACTATCAAAAAATAAAAAAGCCCATTCCTGGTACTCATAGATTGGATAGGGAGCTCCACCAGTTGAGTTTACAACGTAAACAGGCAGCTCTGGAGAGGGAATTGCGTCTGCAAAAGTCTCTTTCGGAGGAGTGTGAGGACCTTGGCGTTGACGAACCCAGCACGAGTGATTTATTCCCCGAAGCCGATCTTTTGTTCGATTCGAACCATTCCCCTTCTTTTGAGCAAACTTCGCAAGAAATCAAAAGACCCATTCTGCAAGAAACGAAAGCAGAGACAAAACCAACGCTAACTTTATTTAGTGACGACGACAATTCTGGTTCGTTACGAACTGATTTTCTGTTCGAAACCGTTGAATATCAGACTCCCGCAACTGAATTGTACGGGCACGGGCAGCCGCTGGCGAACGGCCAAGGAAGCGCAAGTAACGAATCGGCGAGTTCCTCGTGCGAAGACAACACGCTGTTGCAAAACTGCGGATCGATATCTGACGTTACCCTAAACTCTCCCATGACACCCGACGCTTACGCCGATAACAGCACGCCTCCTTCCTTGAACAAGTACAAGTATAAATATAGCAACAAAAAGAAGAACGACCGCAGTAAACCCAGTGAGCCGTGGCCCGCCGAGGTGTCCAGCTCGGAGGACACCACCGGCAGCACGGAGTTAGTAAAAAGTTCTAGTCCGGAATTGTGTTCGAAACGCTGTGAAGAAGAATCCAGTTACAAAGTTGTGCGAGTGGCGATATCGAAAGGTGACTTCCTGAAGGACGAGGAGGGTTGCGACGAACTGCACTGCGACGATGACGTTGACAGTTCAGTGAGTGGACGTGGCGCCCGTCGCAGCGTCAAGAAACTGTGCTCGTGCTGCAACGGTTCGCAGGATGCGGCCGGCTCCAGGAAAAGGCCGGCGTCGCGGCCACACACGCCGGCCCCTCACAAAAAAGCCTTCCCCAGCAAGAAGAGATAGTGTACGCACGAGTAGCACCAGAGACTCTAGGAACACGTTGTTAGTTTATTTATGTTGAATAGTTGAGAAAAGTGGTGTCACACTTAGTACAAATATTTAAATCGTCGTTGGGGCGACTCAAATGCAAGCACGCTGCTGTAGAAGCTGCAAAGGTTCAAATCAAAATTTTGAGATTATTATAATTTTAGATTGGTATTCAACTTATACATTTATTAGGCAATAGATGACCGATATTGCAACGAGCTATGAATTACTTGTAATTTTTTCTGAAACTTTCCCTATTTAGGTGACTTCTTATTTCCAACCATAACCAGTCTACATCTTCCCAGTCGTAAGACTGTATTTTCGCCATACACCTTACAAAAACCTATTCTGTGCCTTAGATTGAATATATCTAGCCATCCTGAGCTAATAAAAAAGATGTTTTTCTGTTGTTTATTCGTAAAGTATTTTAGCCTCTGCTTAGAAAATTGCATATAAGCTTCGAGAGAATTTTAAGGCTACAGAGCTATTCTCAAACCAACCGATATTTGAAAACTGTTTTTGCACCTGCCCAAAAAAGATCTGGACATTTTGATTTCCCCTCCAATTCAAAATGGTTAACAGGCGGTGAGATACTTACATAAGTTCGTAAAACAGCAGCCCAGGTAAATTTTACTGCTTCAGGTTGGTGGTTGCATTTGATTCGTCCTACACCATTTGATATAAAAACTACACGGAACTTTAGTGTCCGTTTCCGATTCATTCAAATTTGTATAGTAATTACTATATTTGTAATCTTTCAGTACCTCTGATTGTAAATTTTTCTTATAAGTGTAATATAATATATATGTCAGATTTGTCATTACTGTAAATAGTTTGATAGATTATAAGGCCGGATTTCGCTGTGTCTGTTGCCAAACGGCTAGAGCATTATCTATTGTATTATACATAGCGCAATAAGTTCAGTTATCTACCTATATAAATATAAAGCAGGGGGCTAACGGCTGCATATGTACAATATCAGTATCGAACGAATTACTATTTGGAGTTTTTCATTACGAGGATAGAGACATTTTAGTTTGATAAATGATCAGTCTTTCAGTAGAATTCATTCATTTTATCTTACTGTCGTTAACCCACTGAGAAGTATTCGAAATTAATAAMAAATAGCATGAATTTCATTCTGTTCAGTATCATTCCATATGGAMTGTGATTTTATTTAMTTTTTTTTGTACTGGATGTTTGAAAAGTATGGAATACATTCATAAACTGTATTTTCACATGTAGGATCTATAAARTTWTTTTGGTTACAAACTTATACAGAGTTCAAATACCCACACAAAACAAATAATTAATTTTATTAAAAATTGTGTCCCGTACTTTTGGAACCTCTGATATTTGCACACATTAAAATGCTGTGTGTTCTGTTAAATGATAGTTACGTGCAATGTCCGCAATCCAGTTGCAGGTAAAGAAAGATATTAGATACTGCTTTTACTTTAGGTGTTTTGTAATATTTTTATAAATCTGTGTCTTTAATTTTGTACTGATTAACGTTTAGGACAAGACTACCAATGTTAAAACACCGTTTGTGAAGTTTATTTGAACTGTGAAACATTCAAAGATGTTTGTGTTGTGCTATTACAGTTTCCTTTTTTTGCAATAAAATTCTGAAAAGGATTTTGTGTTGGTTATTATATGACAAATCACATTATATATGGGTGGTTCTGTGACGGGTAGTATAAGTTGTTGCAATAAGCAATGAGTCTGAAAAAAGAGTAATCGCTTTGTAGTTTTCTTTGTGTAGCATACTAGTCCTGTGCTATAATCATATTTTCGTAATAGTTACTTTTACAATAATGGACGTAATGTGTTGTATATAATCTTTGAATATAGAATGTACATTCTATATTCAAAGATATAATTAATGAGACGATTTGATTAGCGCCATCTGACCAAGTTTTATGCATATTCAAGAGTCGCGCGAGAAAGCTTGAATTACCCACCAGCGTTGCCAAGTCTCGCAATTTTCAGTAAAAACACTAACAATATAAATTGTATATTTATTTATGTGAAAACGGAGGTCTGTACGGCTATAGCTTCATTTGTTTTTATATTACGTATACTAATTACATTTATTTACCACCCCTTGTAGTACACTTCTCTATTGAGTAATCTATTGAAATTACGGTTTTTAAAAATACAAAGATTTCATTCAACTTAAAAAATAAACAAGAATAGGTCACAAATGTTTAAACGAGTAGGTAGGGACCGCATTATTAATAAATGAATAGTAGAGTTTTTTTGGAAGTTATTAAATAATAATAATAAAACACTTGTTTATGATCCTGCTCAAACTAACTACGGATCTCACGCCCTTATATAAACCCACTTATCGCAACAGTGAAATCAAAAATATAATATAAACAAATTCTTTTCCCACACAACGCAACTCTGTACCTATCTATGTTAACGATTTTTTTAAATGTTCTTAGTGTTTTAATTTAGTCATACCACCAAAGAAAGCCGCTTGGCGGTTGAAATGCTGGCATTTGGCTTTGCCAAAATTAAATATTTTGGAAGTAGGATCATAAACAAGTGTTTTACTATTATTAGGTAGAGACGGGCTTTATAAATTTAAAGACACGCGTGCAAACATGCCCACTCGTCGTCAATCGCACCCTTATAACACAGGAAATAGGTTGTTAGGCGATTAAAAAGGTATAAAAGATACGAGGGGAGCGCCGTATTCGTAAACCTGGTTGGTGGTTGTTACATAGGGTTTTAGTGACGTCCATGTGTATCGCGTAAGCCGTACGGCTTTAGTCTGTCCTAAATCGAAAGTGGTAGCGGGTGCATCCAAGAAATGAGTGCGAGTTGCTGATACAGATCGTCCACCTAGTGCCTTTCTGCCACAACGAAATAATAAACAAATGGTTGGATATGAGGGTTGCCTTTTTTGCTCTTAACATTAATTTGTTGGTACTCTTTCAGGGTGCAGGTAAGATTCCATAAAACACCCCTAAATTTTTTGCTAAAATCTCTTAAATTCCAGTGCATGCGAACCAAATACCTGACTTTTCCTAAAGTTCGATTTATGTCACAAATTACCAAATATCCTAGTTACATTGACCGGTATAAATAATCGTATTTGTGCCGTCATAATATATCGATTTACCTGTAATACGCGTGATGGGCAAACTGTGTTGCTATAAAGCACTGCAACGGGTCACCCGCAATGCAGACAAGCTCGCCAATTTTTGTAAAGCTATCAAAATAGTTAAAGTCGATGATACCTGCGTTATAACTAATATGAACTTAATTTTTAGTTATTCGAAACGACTTACCATTCTCGGAATAATTTATATATATATTAGGTTTTGTTTTTGAAAAATCACTTTAAAATGCAAACGTCTTCAAAATTTTTAAAATTTTTTAGTTGCCATTGAAGAAGATTGCACCGATTTTCAAGGACAAACTATAGCACATGGACTGCTGTACGTTCCAGGGCCGGCAGTTTGTACAATGTGCGTTTGTTACCACTCCGAACCAAAATGGTGCAAGGCCATATACTGTGATCCGCCTTATGTAAGTATAACAATCGTGTATACGAAATATCAAAGACAAGTCTCTGAATCAGAAATATTATTGAAACATTTAAAATTGCGCCAAAATGGCCGATTAACCGACTGACGTCACGTATACATATTATTATCTCGAGAACGATCGAAAAAACCAGCACACAAGTTTCATCTCTTTTGCGGTAAAACAGTTTATCGCCGTTTGGAATATATCACTCCACTTGTCCTCAAAAAAAAATTTCTCACAAAATGAAAAAATAAAAAACTAATCCATAACTTATACAATGCAATTGATTTAGAAAGCATACTTTTTTTAATACAGTGGTAGCCCCAAGGGGCAGCTTGCAAGTGTTTTTATGTTTAGTAACATTATCACAAAATGTTTTTTCATTGCTTGTTGGTTTCAGTTTTGCAACAAATTCCGAGTTGGAGAGAGATGCTGCCAATTTGAATGTTTGGACCCACCAGGAGGGGAAGCCCTCAGATTATTGGAACAGTACCGTCAGCGTTTCAAATCGAATTCTCAAAGCAGGCCTGCAAGCTTTCCAACGCTCCTAATACTTCTTTTTTCTGTTTTCCATATTTACATTACAACTAATATTCTTATTTAATCTAGCATAGCAGTTGTTGAAATATCTAATGTTTATCTAGTAAAAATTGAGTAGTCACCCCCTCAAACTGCTTATGAAATTTTTAACTTTCAATCATCACTCGGATTCAAACTATGCCTCACTTTCCGCTTCATACTAAGCAGCAACAGTTCTTATAGACTTTAAATTTTACTTCGAGTTTTGCTCAAAAGAGAATTCAAGTTCTAAATAGCTAGTTACTAGTTTTAAGAAATAATAGCCCATTCCGGCACCTAATGATTAGTTGCATGGCAATAATACCTGAGGCAACAAAAGTACCTTATGAAATTAACTTTGCTCCAAAGTCTTATAGCACTTTATAGTGAACATCAAATGTGATAGTTAATCCACAATGCTTTTTTGCATTCACAACAAATATGCTTTTAAACATTATATTGTAATCCTTTACTTTTAATTTCTATCTACTTTTATGTATTTCTTTTAACATTTATGTGTTGTCCAGCAATACATATTACAGGGCTGTGAATAATAAATAAATATACAAAAGGACAGTGTTATTATTTTTAATGATAAGTTTATACACATGCAATACTTTCAAACATACAAAACATCTACATTTATGTTAACACACATTTATTCATCAGGAATATTTTCTAAACCCTGAAAAGAAATTTACAATTAGTCAAACTTGTCGTGCTTTTATTATCCACAAATAGGGCTGCCAGATATAATCCAGTTTATATTAATATATTTCATGTTAATTTCTATTTTTTATTCCCATCTTTGTTTCATTATTAATATAAAGTGAACTAATCAAATTCAAGAAAATCAATAGGACTGTTTTATTCTGATAAATATCTGAAGGTTTGGCCTTAAAGGCCAATTACAATTTAAAATATTTGTATTAGTGTAATAGTTGTGTGTCCCTGACGGTTATAACTGAAACTGTCTTTTTTCCAGTAGTGTCACGAATGTTTCGTTAAAGAACATCTTTTCTTTGTTAAAAAAAATGTTGCATAAGTCCTTGTCTGACACACCGCTTGATGTTTTTTTTATATATACTAACTGGTAGTGTCCCACTTTTATGAAAAAGAACTCTGGCAACCCCATCCACAAACTACATACCAAAACTTTGTACGGATTGCCCGATAAATCCATATCTCTCATGTATTGCATGCGTTGCTCCCTAGTCATAAGGCATCGCCTATAAAACTGAAAATAAATTATAACAGTTACTATTTAGTTACATAATACTGATTTTGTGGGGCTCAAAGCTAGGTTATACATGAACTTACATTTCCGAGTACTAATTTATTTGCAACCAGCGAAGCTGCTGTTGGTACAGCCATTGCTGCACATATTATGCCTAAACTTGGAAGAATTTCGTACCACATTATTGCAAATTTTTGAAAAATTTATGATCTCCAATGCCCTACAATAGGTGACAAGATGACAAACGACGTGTGACATTGACATTTGATGTAACACTAAATACACCGTTGCCAGATTTTTGCTGCATAATTACCTAAAACGTTTAATTAATCGTAGAGTACATATATTTTTTATTTTGAAAATATGAATAGGTATGAGGTAAAATAAATCAGGTTGATACACATGACTTTTTTTTAATTTGACGGTACTTTATTAATATTCCATAAACATTTTAAAATTGGCAATGCTTTGTCTCGTGGTTGTACTGTCAAAGTCAGAGGCGTAGCTTGAAATTGTTCAAATTTTGCTTTTTGCACCAGAGAAAAGTCGACTTTTCTCTATTTGCACAAAAGATTGGGGTGAAAAATACCAAACACTATTATACATACAGGAATATAGTAACGTAAGAAAAACGGTAGGTGCTTGAAAATATTTTTGAAGTAATTAAAAATTATTACTTTGTAATACCTATTACCCTAGTTTTTAGAATCATTTTCTAAGTTAATAGATTTACTTACATATTCAACAATTTTTTGATTGTGTAGCATGCATTGCTCTTTAAGGATGTATGTTTCTCAAAATAAAGATGATTGAATAGTGAAGGTTATAATTGTCACATTCCAAAAGACTTGTTTTGTTTCATCAGTGGCACGATTCCTAAAAAGATTAAAAAGGAAATCAAAAATGGCAGATTCAAGGAGTAAGAATTTTATTGATGATATTCTTGGCGATGATAAAAAATCCGCAATAAAGCAAATTGCTTTGGGTGCATCTTCTGGATGGTAAGATCACAAATTGTACGTTATTTTGCTTGTGATTCGAGTTTAATTCACAGGTTTACTGGTTTCATTGCAAACCATATGAGCAAACCGTTAGGAGTTGCAGTTGGTGGTGGAATTATTCTCTTGGAATTGGCATATGAAACTGGCTACATTAAAATCAACTGGGATAAAGTGAATCAAAAACTAGATAAAGTTTCAGATAAAATCGAAGAACGGGTCACTGGACAAGGACCTAGCTGGGTCGATAAGGTACTGTAACATCAAAGTGTTTTGTTTAATTGTCAACTTCTCTTGCTTCTAGGCGGAACGTTTTGTGGACAGAAAAGCTAACCAAGCTGAGAAAGCAGTACGCAGTGGACAGAAAAAAGCTAAACGTTGGTATACGAATGTTGTTGGCGAACCTGGACACCGTTTAACCGAAACGCACATATTTTTCATTGCCTTTATTGGAGGTCTTGCCATTGGAATCAGTACTTTTAAGTGAGCCAGTACTTTGGCTAAATAGGTACAATAATATTTATCTAGATAAGAGTGAAGGATATTTAATTTGTCTCTGTAAGCGTGTTAAATATAATTAAAATATAGGTCTTCTACTGTCTTTATATTTACAAACCATCTCCACCTGACATTTATTTTTGCTGATGTAAGGAAATAATTAAAAAAAGAATTAAATAGTGAACGTAACGATACAAAGACATTAAACAATAAAGTAGGAAAAAACACTATCAGCTGCATAACAAGTATATTGAAAAAAACTTATAAAAAACAAAAGTAATATTCATCTTAAAATTAAAATAAAAAATACTTTGGTAATGATCTAAATGTCATCATCTTCTTCCTCAGATAACGTGGTGTTTGAATCCTCCTAAAAAAGTTTCTAAATTAATATCCTATGTTGAAAGACATAACTCCTTACTTACTTCAGAATCTTCACTGCTTTCTGCATTACTACTTTCAGTATTGTTTTTCATTTTCTTGAATTCTTCAAGCTTTTTCTTCGAGAGACTTCTTAAAAACTGCTCCAGCTGGACTATGTAGGCCTTCTTCAGTTTCGTGACCTTTTGTWCATATTTGGCWCGCTTTTCTTTGGGCAACGACTTCCATGCCTCTCTGACAGTACCAGTTCCTGAATATGATTCCGAGAATAATTCGAAACCCGACCTAAAAAAATCACTTATTTTAATTACAATTGTTTGTTTAATTGTTTAACCTTACTTTGGTGGAGTTTTAGGTTCTCCTGGAAAAACTAGTTGTTGTTTACCCTTCTTGACATTGTTTGATGTACGCTGGTCTAATGTCTGTTGTGTTTCTGAGCTCTGTGGCTTTGGTTGTACCCCCGGCTTCTTTTTGCGTTTATGGACATTGTTCTGTAACTCCAATGCTCGTTTCTCCTCTGGTAATGATTCCAAGTATGACGCATAATCGAGCTTATATTGTTCCATTAACTGCAAAGATATAACTATAAATTCAGATTCATTCAACCGATACCGACACAAAACAGTAAAATGTACTATACTACTATTAGCACATTTTTACATTTTACACTTACATGAAATACATGTTGTTTATATTCTCTTTTCTCGTCTGCGCTGCGTTCCTTCCACATCTGTGCAATGACGTTCATTCTGTCTTTTGCATCAATCATTTTTATTTCCTCGCTTTGCAGCAGGACCTTAGCAAATAAACTGTAAGCAGAATTTGGTGGCTTTGTTGGCTTCCCCGCCACCCTTTCTTGGGTGAGTATGTCTTCTTTTGTGAGTACAGATTTAAATTTCTGGACCGTGGAATTGGGGTTTTGCAAAACATACTGCTGTAGTTCATCCTTGTATTTCGCTTCTTCTTCAGCAGCCCAATTAATCCAAATGACTTTTTTCTTATCAGACATCTGCTTCCATTCTTCCTTGCACCTTTCTTTAACCGCATTGATGTCTTCCGGGTTGATAAGAGACTTTGTTTGCTCTCTGCAGAAGATTCCGAATGGTGTAAGTGGTTTCTTTAATTTGTTGGCACTGGGCTTTTTCTCTTGGGGTTTGTTCTTTTTTGCATCTGGATGTTTTTGGCTGACAATATAACACACTATTAAATTCATTTATGTCAAATTTTGAGGTGGCTAAGGGTGAACCATTCCCAAAACTTTCAACTCGTAATGTAATTTGATGAAACATTTACCCTAAGCTAACCATCTTCAAGGAAAAACAGCTGAATTTATTAAGGCAACCTCAGCAAGTTCGCAAAATGTGTATTACATTTTCTTAAAGGATACAGCCAAAAATAAATAAAAATGTAAAATTATTAAACATAATCTTGAGTGCCCTAACAAGAATAGTACATATAATGGAATTTCTTACTAAAATTCTTCGAGTTTCTGTTTATATTCCTCTCTTGCTTTCAAAGCCATCTGCAAATACTTTTCTTTCTTTTCTGGACTAAGATTCCTATACATTTTAGAGATCTTCTTTGATACTTCTGTCTATAAAAAGACCAAATGGAGGCAATTCTTTTAAAACAAAAGAAATTTGCTACATACCATGTCGAGGCCTGGGTGCTTTGCTACTATTTTATCTTTCTTATGTATATAGAAGATCATATACACCGACAAGGGTCGTTTTGGCATATCAGGATGTCTATTCTAGAAATTTTCCATTTGTCACTTCAAAAGCATTACATTAGCATAAGTAATGGACATACTGTTTTGCTGCTTCGGTAAAAGTTTGTCCAAGGCTTAGTTATCCATTCCTTCGCATCGGCTAGCAATTCACGAAGTAGACGAAACCTCCTAATCTTTTTCTGAACTGATATCCACGTATTTTTGCAGTCTTCACTCGAGTAACATTTAAATGCGACCTAACGAGCAAGGCACGTTAGAAAATGCTGATTTTTAACAGTGGCAGTTTTCAAATACTCAAGAAACAGAAAGAGTGCATAAAATAAATTAGTTTTCTGTTAACAATGTGAATTTACTAGTCTAACCCCTCCAGTGTTGCAAATGATCTAAATATGTTCGCTTTATAACTTACTGCATTCCAGTCAAGTTTATCAACTCGTGTGTTATAAGATAAAGTGTCATTTGCAGGTAATGTTGCTTCAATTCGTTGCAGAAGTTCTGACAGATCTTCCTGTGGCCATTCGATTTCACCTACATGTATACAATGAGGTATATCGGTAGAACAAAAAGTAAAAAAGAAATTACCTGTGTGAGGAGCTACGTCTGCCTCTTCGTCACTCAAAGGGTCAATTTGTATGTCTTCTTTCTTAACTTCATTGTTAAAATGAACTTTTTGCTTCGTCGTCTTCTTTTGCTTAGCTGATGGACCCTGTTGTTCTGTACTGCCTGAAACTACTGGGGCTAATTTCCTTTTCTTCTTAGGTACACAACTAATGGACTGCTCTGCAGTAAACAAATCACTTTCTGAACTCATTTTTTTGTTGTTCATATATTCAGAGTTTTTAAACGATGAGTTATAAATGCAACACACGTTATTTACAATATAATACTGGAATAACAAATAGTTGTTTAAAAAATAGTATTCAACACGATTATTATAGCATATTACCGCTTAAATCTTAAGCATCAATCAAGATCAAAAGCTCGAAAACATAAATGACAGATGACAAGTAGTGTGAGTGTCAATGTCAATTGTCACTCAATTGACAAATACGCAACGTTGCCAAATGTATAAATTTGTACGGAGACGTATTTACAAAATTCCTGTGTTTGAGACGATCAAGTTATTGTTGTAAGAGAAAAAATGTTTCACTGAATGATAGATTTCATTTCATTAAAAAATACTTTTGACATGTTTTCTGGGCTGGTTCCCACGCTGCTTGTTTGGTCTTGACGTTTCAACAATCAATTCTAAAAAAAACTCGCAAAATTAGTCCTATTCAAGTGTATTTGCTTCACTGAAGTACATTACAAGATTTCAGTACACAACATGAAACCCATAAATTTTCACAGCCATAAAAGATGCTACTTCTTAACGCAGCATTCAAACTTTCTCACAAGGCAAACATAATATACTTTTTAGTCACCATTTATATTACAATACCTTATCATAACTCAATTCTTCACTTCTGATTGCAAAATTACATGTACATCAACATTTATCTTGATCTCAAATGCACAGTAAATCGTAACAAACATGCTTTAGATATATAATCATAATACTGCTGTGATATTTTTTTGTTTTTCGAGGATGTTATGATTCAAAAATCAAAAGAACTGTTACAATACCAAAGCTATAATACAGCAAATTTTAAAACCCAACAATCTTGACTAGTACGTGTGGTAACTCTCATTGGAACATGCATTGCAAAACTTCAGAACCCAAATAAAACATAGAACAGCACAATAATGCAAGTTCTTAAAGCTGATGTCCACTTATGGAACGAACCGTCTGTAAAAAAATTAACAATTGTAGTGATTAAGTCATTAACATCTACATGCTACATACTTTAAAAACTTACTTGTTGAGATATAGAGTTTCGTTGTTCTCTATTTGCGAATTCGCTTTCTTCTATGCATAAATCAGAGTCATCCGAATCCCTGGTTGGCCGATCAAGCCCTTCCTAAAAACAATCTTTGTAAAGAAGGAAGGACAACATATCAAAGATTACAACCTGAGTCATTTGTTCAGTAGTTGTCAATAGGCGTGCAAGAGGATTACAACAAACCGGTAAAGTTTCTAATAAAGTTGGTCTCGAATGGGTTAAAAACGGTTTCATGTAATGTGTGTCGAATGATCCCCATATCCTAGCTAACAGCGCTTTTTCGTTAGGTTTTGGTACGTCATTAGTGTTATTCCAGTCACCTCCACTTGCCTACAAGAAGATCAAGTTGATTTTTACTGAAAAAACTATACTGCTTTCCTTTCATTAATCAAAGACACCTACCACAGACGTGTTATCCATGGAATTGTATACCTGTTAGTAAAAATAAGCTATACTAGTTGAGTTACTAAGAAAATAATAAACAAAAAACCTACACTGCGCACGCCTTGATATGAAAGTGCCTCTGTCTCTTCATCCATGCCAACCCTTGTAAAAAAATACAGTTATCTAACCTTCTTGAAAAAACACTTGCACTTACGGAATATGAAACCATTGCAGTAACTTCATGGAGGCACCACCTTGTACTATAACTGTTATAATCACAATTATAGATGTCGTGGTAAGCATGGCCTGTCGTGCTTCTGATACTGTATTACGTATTGCTAGCGCGAATGACATTGCTCCCCTTAACCCAGCGAAAAAGAGCATGTGTTGAAAATTTGGAGGTATTTTAGGCTTACGTCCTAGATTTAATAGAAATGATAAAGGATAAATGTTTGCTGCCCTACCTATAGCAGCACAGATCTAGAAACAACGTTAAGGAAATGTTTCAAATTGGTGGGATCGCAATTCACAAGTTATTTCCGAGTCGAGCAAATTTGAGGACAAATGTCTCATTAAAATCTTCCATGCAGAGTTAAAAAAGGATACGAATCCAGTCAGTATAAATAGCATGTTGAAATGATGTTTGGGAAATGTGAACATCGAAACCCCTATGTAGGAAAATATAAAATTTTCAGCCAGGAAATTCAGTAGTTCAAACATTTGCTTTGTTCTTGTTCTAGAATCTTCCGACAAGTTATTGTATGTATAATGTGCTTGGCAAATGCCACAGAACAAGACAGCCACGACACCTAAAAGATTAGCATTAAAATAGCACATTTATCAATACCTGGCCTATTTTTACAATTATCAATGCACAAAAATGTGAGGTGAGCTGATGCAGCAATTCTTGAGAAATTCAATTCAAATATGTAGGAATTATCGCAAAAATTAGATTCATAAACTTATTAATATTTAAGGAAAGAAAACGGTACTAAAATCTACTGATCTAAATAATTTTATTATATTATGAAAACAGCTGTATGTTAAATAATGAATAGCAATATTATTATTATTATACCACTGTTCTGTTGTTATAAAAATCATTAAGTGGTATTGTAAATTTTACTCATTTTATATCCCTTTTAAGCTAAAATTTAAAAATTCAAATGAATTTTTTTTTAACCAGTGACATACACTTGTAGAGAAATCGGCTATCTTTTCACTAATGTAATGTTTATGAGAACATAACATGAAAAGGATGCATTAAATATCAGGCATAAAAAACATTTTTAATCTATAAAAAACACACTAAGATAAAAATTACATAAATACCTGTAAGTTCTGCTGCCTCAGCTATCAGAAATGTACTGTAAGACATCAGTACGAACAGTGCAGACTCCAGTAGGGGAAAATCCTTCACGCGAGTAAATTTTGTCATGTATCGAAAGTTAAGGAATATAAAAGAGCAATAACAGAAAAATTCCAAGAACATAAAAAGGATATCAATGCCGTAATACAACCCATGACGGCACCAATAATCAAAGACAGCATAAAAATCCCAAAGAAATCTCCTAAAGCCTTAAAGAAGGCTTTGGTTTCAAATCCACCTGTACCAGACTGGTACCGTTCACCATAGTTTTGTATAGAACTGAAACAACGGCACAATAAAACCACATCCCGCACTTTACTAGAAAGGCAGCTTACCTACTAAGTACGAGGGCAACAGCATCATTTAAAACACTCTCTCCAAATACTAATGCGTACAAGTTAACATCAACTTTCAAATCATTGAATATCGCCAAAATGGTAAGTGGGTCAGTAGATGAAATTAGTGCCCCAAAATAAAGGGTGTCTAAGAAGGTAATACTGCTTGCCAATCGTGCGGGCATTAGTTGAACACAGCCGTACATCAGAGCTCCCACCACAAAAGAAGATACAGTAGTGCCGATTATGGCAAAAGTTAGTATAGCACCGAGATTACGGAAAAAATATTTCTGAAACAACGTTACAATTAAATACCTGAAGCTGTTAATTTTGCCCAGCCCACTTCTTCCCATTCTATTTTAAAAACAAAAAATGCTCACCCGTTTTAATGAATATCCTGCGTGAAATATTATTGGCGGCAGAATAATGTTGAAGAATATTTCTGGATCGAACGTTGCTTTCAAGTCGATCTGGTTTTCCTGTATGTCGACCACCTCCCCCCTAAACGTATAAGCATAAGTCTTATTTGTTTTAGAGTTTGACATATTTCCTTTGGCCGAAAAATGAAGGGATACCAAATCTGGAGGTAAACTTGAGTTATAATTTGGGTCGTTAGAATACACCTGCATATTCAGCACTGGTGACGTGCTGCCTGCATATCGAATAATCGCTCCTACGATCAGTCCTAAAACAAAATGTGATAAAACTAGTTGCAAAAAAACGTAAAAAGAAACAATACCATACATAACTGCTAGACCCGTTTCATGAAGGAAGCTAACTCTCCGATGTTTGAACAGCCAAATTGTAAGTACAGTTAATATTAACAACGAAGTATAAGATAATAAATTTAAACTATCTAATCTATGGTTTGCTTGAGCTTTTGCATCAAGCTCTATGTCTGATGCTGCTCCTTGACAGGAAAATACGTAACATACCAAAATAACAATAAAATCTTTAAACAAATTGCTGCACTGCATTTTTCACTATTACACTGCACCAAACATATACCTAAAACGTGCTAACTTTAAATGAATCACAGACGATTATTTATAAATATTATTAAACAATAAACAAGTTGTCATGCAGTCAGGAGTTTACAATCCCGTTTACATTAATTTATCGGTTATCACTTAAGATAATTCTACGACCTTCTCCTGCAAGATATTAAAAAAATTGCGTGTTGACGTCGGCATTGAGTGTATACTTTGCGAACAGCGTTGCCAGATTAAAAAATAAAAATTCCGTAAATGTATGTACTACGTATTGAAAATATGCAATAGACACAAATAAGAGAAAAGCAAAAAGTATGAGTTATGTAAGCAATAATTATAACGATATAGCTACATGTATATTCCTGAAATACATACATACCTAGCTATATGTACGTACATTTAGAGATCAGTGGCGTACATACACATGAATCGTTTTATTTGTATAATGAGGATCGAAACGGTATTCACAAAAATTTGCTTTACCTTTGTATTATTTAGAACTTATTAAACCAGCAACTGTGTCTACAGACAAACAGTTTCTCTACTTTAATTTTTATCAGATCAGTTTCTGAAACAAATCCCGTTATTACAGAACTATATAATATAACAAAGTAAACCCAGTGCGAGAAATTGGATAGTTCATTAAACCAAGGTCCATTTTTTATATATGTAAATGGTTTAGCATTGACAGAGATATAATTGTGAAGTAAGTACATGCGAATGATACTTTGCTGGTATATTCCAGAGATGAGTACACCTAAACACTATAGAAAACTGGTGCAAACCGGATAAAATGAAACTGAGCAGGAAAAGTATTTAGAGTTTCTATCTGATAAAAGCTTAATTTTAGAAAACCGTACTAAGAATACTCAAAACAAATTAAGGAAACTCATTAGGCAAATTAAAGAGTTTCACACATTTAAATGGACAAATAAAACTGTTAAGAGCTATTCAGTCAAGAAGCATTAGTGTACCTATGTAGATGTTTTCTGTAACATACATATGTTCATTTATACTTATTTTTTTTATAAAAAGGCGAAACATGTCTCCATAGACAAATTATAGAGTACAACGGTAATAATATACCTGTATCTCCTGGGAAAACCATTTTATGATTATGTACCCCTATATTACATATTTCAAAAACTACAAAGAATCCAAGATAAAGCAGTTAAATTAATTTGTAACTTGAAGGAACTAACATCAACAAAATAAAATTAAAACGGAAAAAATATTCCAGACATTGATTTAGTATTCAATAAAGACATTCGTCATATATGACCATGAAGAAGTTACACTCCGAACATTGTGCAACAAATAAAACATAAAATACAATAACTTCTAAAGCAGCAAGAATATATAATGATCTAACAGAGCAAATTACTCACATAAGAAATATGAAAACATTTGCAACCAACGCAGGAATTAATTAGTAGACGGAACTAAACGCAATTTATTATTTCTTAAGACAACTGAATATTATTTTTTAAAAATCGTTACTATCAATGATGTATCATCTTAGTGTGACCTCAATTTGATTGAAAAATCGTATATTTAGAAAAAATCCCAAGTTCTATAGATTTTAACTAAAATGGATGCAGAATAATTCAAAGAGCTGGCAACGGTGCTTGCAGGCGAAATACCGCTGGATCGAAAGTTTGTTTAAACTAAAGTATCGTTTGATCGAAAGTTATCCCCCACGTGAATGATACTTCCATACTTATAATATATCAATACTTTTGATTTGATAGTAACACCAAAGACGTCTTTGGTAACACATAATGTCTTTAGTTTTTTTTTACATTATTCGTTGTAATTTAATGCAGAGCGAACAAAATTTCACCAAGAATCTGAAATATGTACGAGGTATTGACAAGCGTAATTCCCTCAATTATATTTATTAATTATTAATGGTAATGACTAATGAGGGTATCTTTACAAAATTACGTATTTGGACAGTATATTTTTGTAAAATCAGAAACTGTAACATTTCAAAACTTGGCGGTTTCTTGGAGCATGTAGAAATAATACTCTAGACCAATCGTAATCGTACACACCGGCCATTACGGACATGCGTTGTCAATAGCCACGTAAAAATACGTATTCTATACATGACAGCTCAGCTCAAAGTATATTGCGTTGGTTGGTTAATGCATTATTACGCCGGTCTGCCTACAGTAATAAATAATTATCAAAGTACTATCTAAAATGCATCCATTTAATGCATTTGTGTTCTTGTTCTGTTTGTATGGTAGTTTCGCGGCGGAACAAGATGTAGTTGAACTAACTGATTCGGATTTTTCCTCCCGACTTGCTGACTATGAAACCGCATTGGTGATGTTTTACGCTCCATGGTAAGTTTTTCAAATAATCATCGCGCAAGTACTTCATAATTTACAAAAATACAGTCCTTACGTTGCCTAATAAGCAGCTGTATAACCTTGAAACTTGTTTTTATGCAATGTCAATGTCCTTTTTTATACCCCAGGTGTGGGCACTGCAAGAGATTAAAGCCGGAATACGCCAAAGCTGCTGAAGACCTCTTGAAAAACGACCCTCCGATTACTTTAGCTAAAGTTGACTGTACGGAAGATGGTAAAGAAACCTGTTCGAAATACAGCGTCAGTGGCTACCCTACGTTGAAAATATTCCGCAACGGTGAGCTTTCGCAAGAGTACAATGGACCCAGGGAGGCCTCGGGCATTGTTAAGTACATGAAAGCCCAAGTTGGCCCCAGTTCAAAAGAGGTGAACAGTGTTGAAGAACTTGAGAAGTTCTTGAAAGCTGAAGATGAAGTTGCTGTTGTCGGCTTCTTCGAAAAAGAATCTGATTTAAAGGCTGCATTTTTGAAACTGGCCGACAAGCTGAGGGAGAAGGTGCGATTCGCTCACTCTACATATAAGGACGTCTTGGAAAAATATGGCGCCAAGTAAGTGTTTTTATACCATGCATCGGTATGTTATCGCCGTTGATCCTTATTGTTTTTATTGGATTATTAGCATAATTCGCAAACTATGTAGTGATTCTTCACTACATTGTGATTTAGATACACATAATCTAAAACTGTGTACAACGATATCAATTCTTTTCATGTTAAATACAGTGAGATACATTTTTTTTTGTTTTTAGGGACGATATCATTCTCTTCCGTCCGGCCCACCTAGCCAATAAGTTTGAAGAAGACACCGTCAAGTATAAGGGTAGTGCAGTCACTTCCGACATTGATGACTTCATTTTCAAAAACTAGTAAGTGGACTTCGCCTGTTACGTCGCTTGTTGCTTATTCATCTGTTCTTTTCAGCCATGGTCTGGTAGGCCATCGCAAGACTGACAACAGGCAGGACTTCAGCAATCCCCTTGTAGTTGCCTATTACGCTGTTGATTACATCAAAAATCCCAAAGGAACAAACTACTGGCGCAACAGAGTTCTGAAGGTGGCCAAGCAGTACGCTGGCAAAATTAATTTTGCCGTTTCTTCCAAGGACGACTTCCAGAAAGAACTGAACGAGTTTGGCGTTGATTTCGCTAAAGGAGACAAGCCGCTTGTCTTTGCTCGCGATGCTAGCAACCAGAAGTTTATCATGAAAGATGAATTCAGGTAAATATCCCATTCTTTTTATTTTGAAACGGAAAAATCCGTTTAAGTAGTAATTTATGGTAATGACTTGCTTCAAAATTCTTTTTTAAATTTGAACTGATGTGGATGAGATGATTTTCAAGAAACCAAGTTGTCATAATGAAATCTTGTTTCAGCATCGAAGCCTTGGACAAATTCGTGCAAAATGTGCTAGATGGAGTACTAGAACCATACCTCAAATCAGAACCCATCCCCAGTAGCAACGATGAACCAGTAAAAGTTGCCGTTGCCAAGAACTTCGACGAAGTCGTCATCAACAACAACAAAGATACATTGATTGAATTCTATGCTCCGTGGTGCGGACACTGCAAGAAGTTGGCTCCTGCATATGATGAGCTCGCTCAGAAGCTTGCTGATGAAGACGTAGCCATTGTTAAGATGGATGCCACGGCAAATGACGTACCACCCCCCGTATGAAGTGCGTGGGTTCCCTACGTTGTACTGGGCTCCCAAGGACTCCAAGGATAGCCCAAGGAAATATGAGGTAGGTAATTAAATAACATCTGGTGTGGTCAATGAATTTAGATCTTTGGATTCATCACGGCAATTGATAGCTCCAATCCAAGATGAGAGCCACTTATAGTATGTAATGCATTTCATTTTCAGGGTGGACGTGAAGTTGATGACTTCATCAAGTACATTGCTAAACACGCTACGAAGGAGCTGAAGGGATACGACAGGAAAGGGAACTCCAAACAAAAGACTGAGTTGTAAAGTGTGAAGTTGAATCAGTACGTTGTGTAATTGTAATTTAATGATTTCTATGTAGTTTCTAAATAATTCATTTTGTAATTAAAACCAATTTGTGTAATAACCTTTCAATGGATGTCCCAGAACCCAATGTAATGAAGTTAAGGTACGAATTTCTGGCTTTAATGTGAATTAATGTTTGGTGTACAGGAGATTATATGAATTGAATCGGAATTTTTTCTAAATAAAATTACACTTTCTGGTTTTTCTTTTGAGTAATACTGCTGCAAGCCAGCGGCTTATTTGTATTGCGAAATTCCATGAACAAAAACTACTGCTATAAAACAAAGAAATTGACCAAATTTGTAATAACATTGATTAAGTTGTATTAAGAATATGCTGTTTCATAGTATCTACTAAATAATTGTCAGAAGATGTATTGTGTAGCGTACCAGAATTGAAAAATAATACATTAAATATCTTCTTATTATTTACCTATAGGTAATGCTAAGAAAATACAATTAAGTAACTGAAACCACAAGATTTTGGCCTGACAAAGACAAAGTTCTCTATAGTGTAATAAGGATATTACTGCACATAAAATATGTAGGTATTTAGGTATCAAATTTCGTTAGTTATCATTGGTCTCAGATCTCAGTGTGCATTGTGCAGTTGAAGAGTGTTAGTCATACACTGCAGTTGAAATCAAATTGTTTGCAATTGTAATTGTGCAATTAACTAAGGATGAACGGTCTAAATAGTCTGGGTGATGCTTCTTCAAAGTACGTATTGTATTTTTACCACACCTGCATATTTACTGTAAAAAAACAACATTAAAGACTGTTAGGTTATGCTAGTAAATTATTACAATATTCATTTAAACTACAGAAAATTTAATGTTTTATTGTATTACCTTACAACTACGTAATCTCACAATCGATTTGATTCATTTCTGGGTAACACTTAACACATCACAGACGTAAAACTAATACAACTGTGCTAAGAAGGAACTTTGGTGACTATATTTAATGCGTGTATATATTTAATCTGTTCTTTCAATGCATCATACACACTTCTATGTTGTTTTACTACGGAGAGACCCTTAAAATCGGGGTTCTCTATGTAAATCTCGTACATCGCCCCACAGCCTCCAGACACATCGTTCACACTTATTTGGGTTGCTGTTGGAAAATTACGTTGGAGTATTTTTTCAAGCTGTTTTTCTGAAGTGGCAGGGCTTGGTGCGCTCGAGCTGGAGCTGTATCTGCTAAGAACCTGAAATAAGCGAAATGTATGTGAGGTTATGTTTGTGCCCCACAATTATCTTACATTAGTGTTTTTTCTAAGTATGCTCGTTTTTAATGAGTTTAAAATTTGTCTAAATACGTTGAATACGGTAAAATTCATTATATTTAATGTTCAGTGGTATGCTATGACAGTTTGAATTTAAAGGTCTCTGTAATACCGGGTACAGTGTTGCCAGAATGTTCATTATATTAAAAATCTGACATACAAAACAAAATAATCATATTCAAAATTAAAAAGGCAGTAACACCAAGTCAATTTGTATTTATGTTCTAAATGTCTTTTACTGCTAGCATTTTTGACAACGTTTATACGTTTACGTTTATAATATTGTCATACCTATGTATCACAAACATTTGATATTCCTGTCATTTCTGCGTAATACAAATGTGTAAAAGTAGTGTAACTCTGACGGATACTAGCAGTTTGATAGAATTTGGAATCATAATAATTTATTATTTTGTTCACCTTTTCTGGATGATGTAAAGATATTTCTGTTTTTTAGCCAATAATAAAATACTAAAAGAACCGGTGATTTTTAAAAATATTTTTGTCGAAGACTGTTTCGTAAAACGATGAATTAAAAAATCCACCCCTACGATCCTGCTCGGAGAAATAATCCATACGAGTAGGCATAAATCTCTACTTCTGGCAACACTGACCGGGTATCACAGACACTTCATTGTTAATTCCAATTATCTTACACAGATGGCGCTTGGCGACTATAGAGCTGAAAAATAAGTAACTCGGAGCGATTATTGTTCATTTTATTTACGTTACTAGCAAAAATTCTTTTTGGTGGTTTTTTAAGAATATATTTTGTTGTTTGTGCCTCGTTTCTAATTAAAATCGGCATTGTAGAGATGACTTTCATTAATTTGCTTACGTAACAACGTTTTAATAAAAGGCCACGTTCAATTGATCTGTTTGCAATGTGACCATACCTTTTGTTTGTTTTTATCGGTTCTGCTTGTTTTTTATTTTGTGTATTTTGTAGCTATCGAACAGATAACACGTTATTGTTGTAAAATACAGTAATAAGTCATCTGTTTTTCTTGGTAATTATCTAGTTTTTGTTTTGCTTTCCCCCTTCTCCCTGCAGATGCCCGGACGTTCCACAATCCAAATGTAAATAAATAATACCCCTCCACTTGCTGACGTCAGTCTACCATTCTTGTGATGCAGACCGCAGACGTAATGTAAACCCGATTCAGAATTCCTACGCGGTGTTAAAAATAATGTTTACATTGTTTCGGGGGTGTTAATCGTAGCTGTCGATGTAAGAAGAAGTCACCGGAGATTAGAATATTGTGTTTTTTAAACAAGACAGTCCGGAAATTTACTGTTGACCCATTCTAAAGGCTTGCTGGATGTAATGTTTACATGGCGTTACTTTTTGTTGACGTGTGAGTTGTGAAAGCACCCAAACAACAGTTAACGTAGTTCGCCGTCGATAGCGGCGCTTTAGTCGTAGAGAGGCGTTTGTTGGTGGCGGTGTTCTCGCAGTGCCGCCTTGTTTTGTTTTATTTTCGCGTAGCAAGCGTGTTTTAACGGTTATCAGTGGCAAGATATAAATGCCAGCAATGCCTTCAGCAGATATGCGTACCACAACCGGCGGAAGCTCGGCCGCAGGCAACCTAAATACGGTTAAAGGTCCAGAGTTCAACATCAGCTCCAAGGACGTGGAAGGTCTCGTGCTCGAAATCAAAGAGAACCTTAGGCTATCGGCCTCCACGATGAAGGCGATACCCTGCAGCCACTTGGCGAGGAAGTCTTCCCGTGCGTCACCGTATCGAGTACCCGGGAAATTCTGCTGCGACACCTGTGACTCCACCTGCGCCAAGAAGGTCAGGCGTAAAGCACAACAGGACGCCACGACGTCCGAGGACCCCTACGAACTCCTGCAGAAGTTGCTCAGAGACGGGAGCCTCGTGAGCGAGGCTGTAAGACGTGTACAGTTGGGTCTGACCCCGAAGCAGCGGTATTTCTACGAGTCCGATGATGATTCTAGCCCCGTCCTCAGATTGTGTTCGCAAGAGAATTGAACTGATGCTTAGATATAGTTCATTAAAGCTGTTTTAAATGTTCCTTTCGAATTCTAGTGTGCGTGAGCTAAAGGGTGTGAAAATTGAATGGTTCGGCGCAAAATTCACGGTGTTTACGCGAAAAAAAAAACAGATGGTTTTCCGAAGAACACTACGAGTCATGCGTCTTGGGAAGAAGAAAATCACGACACGCTTAATTTCATGTTTTCATTTGTCTTCATGCAGTTTGATTATCTCTGCCCCCGATATATAATTTCTTTAGTATTTTACGCTTATGTAGAGTAGAATCTGCATGTTAGTACAATGAAGACGTTAATTATTAGTTTGTTGCTCCATATCTGTGATTGTACGAATACGACCTGCTTACCCTACTCAACCCACGTTTTAGATGTTTAGAATTGTTATTACTTGTCTATGTGGGTATCGAAAGGTTGGCCTATGTAAACGTCGACCTCAAAATATCAACTGGGTGAGTGTCGGCACACCTCAATCACTTTTGTCTTTGATGTTATTTGAGGTCACTGTTTCTGCGATAGTTTTGTGGGGTGCAGCAGGGCACAACACATCGGCATTAGGGCATTTGATCTTATTGCCATTTCGGTTGCCGATTGGTTGAAAAAAAATGTTGTATTATGTAAATATTGAACTAGGTGTAAAGACATCGCTGGGCCGGCAGAATAATTTAGTAGTTCACTAGTTAACCTTTCTGTGGTGCTTCTGATACCAAATCTCGTTCTTTTAAGTACAGGGAGTGGCCGTCTCAGCTGACTTTTATTTCGATAGGTCAATTCTGATTTTATGCATTTGGGGTTCAATTTGGCACCCTCTCTTTCGAATTAGCCTGATAAGTTTGAACTTTGCATAAAATTTCACGTTGAATCAAACAGATTCTTACTGTTCTTGTGATATAATAACTTATTGTATAAAATAACTCAAATTAATAGAAATATTTTTAATGTAGAATCTGTAAACGGTGTATCAGTCTGTGCACTATCTTATACTTTTCTGTTTCCCTTAGTAAAATGCGGCAGTTACACAATGTTTCGACCTTAAACCATTTAAATTATCGCCAAATTTGTTATAAGAATTATAATCGCAATTCTGGGAAATCAGCTTTTCCTTTATTGTGGTTTTCGCATTATGTACGTTTTTGTTACAAATACGGTATTTTGTATTATAATTATTTATAAACTGATGCCTGTGGCATAATTTCCCATTTTGTATCTCTCAAAATGTCGAATAAACATTTTGAATTGATCCTTTTTCTTCTGTTTGCTGTTAACTGAACCTGGCGCCCCATGGCAAGATGTCCTTGTGAACACGCAACTCTATAATCGTTGAAAATACTCACTTACTTTATATATACATTTTACATTAATAACACGCATCAGAACGGACTTATTCGATATTTTGTGAAACAAAAATTACCATTGCAATTAGTTGCGAATTCTGATGATTGGACAAACAAAAAAATTGCGAAAAGAAACATTTTTAATGAATTAAACCAGCCATATGCCGGTACCAGCTAAGAATACATCAATTATTTAAAATTTGTACATAATTAAATGATACTAAATGCAAAATTAAGGTATTTGTATAAAAAGTAACAGATTTTTACAGTTATCAAGATCATGTTAGCATCTCTTATCGAGTTGTTTTTGTTTTTATAATTTATTGAATTTACCATTAAGTAAAATTCGGAGATAACTGCTCTGCCGAAAACGTACATTTAAGTAACTTTAAGTAAATTTTGAATGCAACCACGGCAAAATAAGATATGCACGTCTCTGGACAGGCATTTAATCATAAATGAAAAAATCAACTCCTCAGGTCTGGAAGCCAGCTAACATATCCATAACAATCTACAGATTTGGGATCTTGTTTAAACCAAATGGAATGTCAAATAACAATTTATCACTTTTTTCTCTTAATAACTAGCCCATTGAAGAAAATTATTCCATTCAAAAATGAAAGTTGTTTTCACCTTCTTAATGATGATAATTATGAGGCTTTTCATATAGCCATTATGACGAAKAACAGTACAGTTTAAGATAAACAACGAATTTGATTAAACAACCCATGTCATAAAGATGGAAGTAATTACTTTAAAATTTTTGTAATTTATCGATATTTTTTTACCTTTATTTGCTATGACACAGAAATTGAATTTTTTACTTCAACCGTTTGTTGAATCTACCACGAAACAATAGAAGTGATGTCGTCAAAGATGACGTTTGTAGGGCTTTCGCAACCCGATGATATCTCTAAAGTTAAAAAGATAGTGTCAAGATGATGTTTTACAAAAGATGAACTAATCAATATGATCTTTATTTGCGGACAATGAAGTTAAAATCCGCTATTGATTCTTAAAGTCATCTCATTGGCCAAGTATAGTGCAGTTCTTAAGCTTTCGAAATTAAAAAAAAACATATCTCTCTGAAGCAGTACATGAAAAAACCAAACCAGTTTCAATTTCTCACGATCTGTACAATGAAAACAATAAAGAACCCTCGAATTTTGTGCACTTAGCATGTCCATTAATTAGACAGATTTCTTCATTTAGATGGAGCATTCCGCAATATATTTGTTCATGAACTTTACACTAGTTTATTTTAAACAAAGCGTAAGAACGACTCACGTATTATAAATTTTGTTTATCAACAAATAAGTCCATTGGTCGACTTGATAACCGTCTGTTATCCTTAATAACCTCAATTCGTTATATATAATATAAGAATTAATCTACCTTTCGAGTATTTTTCGACGTGTGTAACTTGATTGTGGAATGGGTCTGTCTGGGTAAGCAATGGTTTAACTTTCATAGTTTTTGTGAATTTGTCTTTTTGCAAAAGCGGTCAAGTTTTATAGCTAACTGAAGCAATAATAATGAACTTACAAGTGCAACTAGAAATAGATTAAAGACCAAAGTTTTTTTCTATGAGTTTGGTCTGTTCGGCAAATAGGTACTTTTCATTGGAGTGTCGCTCATGTATATAGATAAGGTAAACCCGCCCGTATACTCTTATCAGTTAACAAGGGAGCTTAGCAAAATTAATTTTAGTTGTTGAGTAACGTAGGGATCTATTGTTTGAAATGATGAATACTTATTTATTGTTAACTGCCATATGGTTAAAAAATTAGCACTTTTCATTACAAGAAAAGGCTCGACTAGTCAAATCTTGTATTGTAAAATGAATCATACCTGAAACAACTAAATTTATTATGATTTTTTTATATAAAATTTAGAGTAAACAAATTGCCGTGTACTGTAATATTTTATTTCTCGCATTTTTTTTTGTTTAAGTACTTTCTGAAACTCTGATTATAAACAGAACTGCTACCTTTCTGTGTACAAAACAACTCGCCCACATAGCATTCAGTGTGAACGCTCTGTATAATTTAGTAAAGTTTATGTACAACGTAAATGGCGACTTCCTCTTGGCTTGAGTCATTTTTGTGTAGATGCGGCATAATGCGCGTCACCTTGCCATATAAAAGATTGTTTCGTTGTTATTTCTTACGTTTAACTAACCGTGGCCTTGGAGGAAATACGTTGACACCAGTAAGAGGCGATGAGCTTGTAGCACCTATCAATTAAATGAATGTTTTTTTATTAGATGGGGGCCCAGCAGCACTGCTGTCCAAGTATGGTGGGTACTGGACACCTAAATACTTACAATATTAGAACGCGGATCAAAAAGATAATATAGAGTTTAAAATAACTCCATTAAAAGGTTTAGGTTTAGAAATAATGAAAGTAAACAACATTGTTGAAGGTAGTCAGCAAATGCAGTCACTTTTGGGACTACAATTGCATAAAATTTTACACGCTTTTTTTAATCCTTCATCCATCCAAATTCAATCTAAATTCGTTACTTGTACTGATGAAGCTGAGAAATGATACCTAAAACGTTTTTGGGAACACACATGACCAACGTTTATAACAGTAACAAAGCTATTCTAGCCAGTTCTTTATTTAAAAAGTACAGCACTGCTTAGCTGTACATAATTAATAAATACAATACAAGTAAAATAGAGTACAAGAAAAGCGTAGCATATCTTAACAAAAGCTATTCAGTTCTGATAATGACAGCTTCTTTATGGGGAATATTTGTCGTTGAAAAGAGGACCGATTTGCTGAAAAGTGGAGATGTTTTGCATAAAGGCGACTGACAGCCCTAGCCGAAACTCAAAGTCGCACCTTTATTGGGTAAAATGAAATATAAGATGTTCTACTTGAAATAACTGAAAGATCGATATTCTAAAAACCAGCTGGTCTTCTAACTCCTAAGTAAATATTGTGCAATTTGTAAACATTGCTTGTTTTGAGAGCTTCTTTGCTTTAATTTAAATAACCTTCATGCTCAGCCCTGTTCGTCAACGGTTTGTCCACTTATGCAATTCGCTAGGTGTACATAATAACTAAACCAAGTAAACAAGTTAAACACGATGTAGAATCGACGTTATCATATTTATTTGTGTTCCACAATTGAGCGTATAAAAACAAAATTATTCTGTAGCATAATTTCGATCATAATAATTGAAAAGTGTAACTAGGTTGCGTTCTATGTTCAAACAGCATAGCGTTCAAATAATACAATTAGTTGCCATCCACTTCTAGCATATTTAATCCATTTAACTAACCAAATGCCTTCATTTGTGTGTTAGTATGCTCTCGTATTGTTGCCCTGTCACTTTGATATAAATATCAAATTTCCGGGAATTTAATACACTTGCTCGCGTCAAAGTATTCTCTACAAATAGCGCCGGGCTACCTTTGATCAAGTATTCAAAGTGCTCATTTAGCATGATAGCAGTGGAAATTATGGATCGATAGCACTGCTGTTCGGACTTGGTTCTAATGATTTTACGGATTATCGTCAAACATTCTGAGTGTTTAAGTAAATGCCTGTCGTTCATTTGTAAACAAAACGGTTTTCAAAAATCTGAAATTTTATCCTTTTGTCCTTCTTTTTCTGCAAGCGGTCCCGTATTGTTGAGGGATACCATATCTTTAATCCTGCACTGCAAGTCTTTTTTGATGGGTTTGATGGGTACTTTAGTGTTATAAACTATTATCTAAACTTTCACTTTCTTCGTATACAACTCTAGTTGGCTTGGGACATCCTGTCTGAATCAAACCCTCATATACACATAAATTATAATTTGTTGAGCGTCTGGATGCAAATGGCGCCCCTCCTTCACCGAAGGCAGTTCATCGTTGTCGCTGTCTACTAGACCCTAGAAAAGATTCTGGCAGCCTGGAAAAAACCTCCACATTTTCCTATGGACGAAACATGATAAAGAAACGTATCACTTCGAATTAGCACAGAAGCACAAATTTCACAACACTTATGATGGACGATCGGTTGCCAACTAAATATTTTTTTTTGTAATTACTCTACCTGCCATGTTAGTTAATCCCTTATTATAAATTGTGGGTAAATCGTGWTATACTGAATGCTTTGAGAGATACGAGTACAAGCAATTGTGTTACAACTTCTGATGTCTCATAATCAGACTTGTGTAGCTATCTCCTCTTTTTCCAAAAAAAAAACCGAAAAAACCTTTGGCGGAGCTACCAAAATGTTGCTAGTGAAAGTCGTTTTCCATCGCGTTATTTTCAGTTGCAATTGGCGGCGACGAGCCGCTTCAACGAAAATAGTACAAACATTACGTAATAGGTAGTTGGTTTTTATCCACAAGGCTTGCGTATTAAGGCACAGATGAAACTGTGCCACATAATTTTGACGTCGACAAATGACGCCCGTGATCAGATGACAACACACCCTGTCACCCTGAACGATCATCATAATTGTTAGCCTTACCAGATATATTTATTTTAAAAAACTACATTTGTAGCCAAGGCCTTCTGCTGCACGTGCTTGTACACATTACATTAGTAATGTATAATAGATATGGAGGATGTTTGTACAGGCAAATCCCAACCCATTAAAAAAAATTGCCAAAGTGTTTTTTTTCTTGCAAAATGATATTGAACATTATTTTGTTGAATACAGCCCCACATCTTCCTTTTCTACTTGTAAGACTATTGTATTTTGTATTTTGCAAAGAACATGCGTCTACGCGAATGAATTGAACAAACGATCATAGAACTTTGCAGTAAGTACTAATTATAGGCATAGTTCAAAACGTGAAATGCATATAAGAAGTTGTTTTGTCGCCCAATTAAAGTTCTGTCGACACATGCAATAAATGGAGCTGTTACTATCTTGTTTTTCGAGAATTCTGAAGGCATGTTAGTGATGATTTTCAACATTTGATTGATTTTTGATGAGGTTGTGACAACATGTGGTGAAGTGTTTGTAAAAGATGGTGTGTACAAGTTGATATTGACTTAATGTTAACATTAGTCTCGTTTCAGTATTACGGTTCTACTAAATGATATCACATCACCCATAACTATCGAAAGAATCAGACACAGTTTAAACTTTGGTAGGACTATAAATGCCTTCACTACTTCCCTTAAAATTATATAGGCTAGATGTTTTGTAAATCGAACGAAATATAGTTGTAGAACATTAATTACACTACTTGGAAGGTCTGTTTAAAGGAAAAATTGCTTGTTCAAACAATAAGTGTACATTCTCACTTATACTTCTTTGTGTCTTCTTCAGACAAAAGCCAAAAGTGCAAGGATACAATAGTTTTCTTGCCTTTATATTCAAGTTATCTGTTATACTATAAAAAGCAACCATTACACCAGTCGGAAATATTGGTGAAATGGTTATCAATGAAGTTAATGCTTTTCGTAGTTATAAACACATAAAGGTAGAATGCGCGCCTAATATTCTATAGTTCTTTATTCGCAATTACTCGTATCCACGTATTGCCAATGATTGTTTGACCGATGCTTTTGTTCCGTCGTTTATTTTCCCCATAGTTACTGCTTATTTCAGTCTTAATCTAAAAATAAACAAACGATTTTCAGTTTCAAGGCCTATATCTAAAAATACGAGCCAGAGAGGATTTACCTATGCTCGCTCTCCTGTTGTAAAAATCGTATTTTCTAGTTCTTTGTCTGATTTCTTAATAAATTTGCGTGTCCAAAATGCTTGGATGGTTCACAGTTACATTGCACGTGCAGCCTGTAATACACCTGTGCATAGTTTTGAATGGATAATGGTGTCAAGTATTAGTGTCATCTTTGAGTTATTCTAGATCCTTAGTCCAGGTGTGCCCAAAATATAAGGGCGATGGCTCCACCCTGGCCCAGTTACTCAGACGGAGCCAAAAGAAAAATTTGCTGTGCGACACGTGCGATGTTTGTTTCTTGCAAACACATCTAAAATTTCGCAATATTGGCAGTATGWCATGTTTTTTGGATACCGTGTCTGATTTGTTGCATTTGTTTTTTTTTGGAATGTGCACTAAAACCAGAAGTTTCAGTTGCATGTTGCATTGGAAGAATAATTAATACCCGATTACATCTAGAATATCTAATCGTGCACATTTTTTAATGTTTCAGATGTATATTTAAATTCTACACAATGTCTCGAAAAACGAGTGGATATTGATTTTTTTGTGTTCATTCATTCTATGCTTAAAGCTACGACTTGTACAACCTATGTAATATAAACTAAGGTAAAAAAATCACCTGTAGACCAATTACATCAGTAAGATGTCAAAAGGTATTACTATATGTAAAATGGCTCTTTTATATAACGCATTGTAGTCCTTGGATGCATTTTAGCACAAAATAAACAATACTGATACTACCTTTAAATAATATACCCTGTAGTATTCATAATAATTTAAGACTTTCTTGTCGTCTACACGACTTATTTGTAAAAATGAATGTAACGAGTGCTGATTCCAATGTAAACGGTTAGCTGTGCCTTGTATTTCCAACTACTGTTATTGTCTGTTTTGTTTACCGATCTTTGTTGACAATCTGCGTGGTAGATTGTGAAATTTTGCGGTGAGATAACAGTATTTACACTAAGCATGGGCGTAGTCTGACGAAAGGTGGAAGTAAATGCAATTCTGTATAAGTAACAAACTMGGATTATTCGMTTACATTTCAACTGCTCCATTCTAGTAAGGCTAAATTTCAGGCTTTGCAGAATAGCGAAGCCACACATGATTTTGTCTTCAAATTAAAAAAAATCTACGCCTCTGTTTACAGTACTTAGTATTTAAATTAGCATGACCGGGTATTCTTGCAA
The DNA here is from genome assembly GCA_025024175.1 of Rhyzopertha dominica. NCBI lineage: Eukaryota > Metazoa > Arthropoda > Insecta > Coleoptera > Bostrichidae > Rhyzopertha > Rhyzopertha dominica. Next base: position 2,073,214 of record QCXZ01000086.1, read on the forward strand.
TTCGCTATGGTTCGTTTTAGCAAAAGCCTCTGGATGGGTCCTGGTACCTAMGAGGTGCCACTGGCCCTCTTTGAACTCAACAGGCAGCGATTATGCGACCGCTTGAAGGAGGTCGGCCAAACGGACTCCATCGTTGTATTGCAGGGTGGCGATGACGTACCTTTCAATGATACCGACGTCTCCTATCTATTTCGACAGGTAAGTTTACCTTTTTGGGTTTGTTTATGTTGCCATTGCCCGTGATGGATCACGTTATAATTATTCCTTGACAATTTCTCACTTTTTCTTGACTTTTTTTCATTTTTTGTTACATTATCTCCACTTAACTCATGCATTTTGTTATATTCGTGAAGAAATCCGTCGTTTTGGAGATTTTCAGCAACAAGATGTTAGTAACTATACTTGGATGTACGAATTTTTCAAGTGACATGACATTGAAAAGGGATATGAATCCTAAAGAAGCCGATCAGAACGCAAATCTATCTTCGAATACACTTATTGCGTCTTTTCTTATCTTGACGAACCACGTTCCATCTATACCGTAAAGCATGAATATTTTATCATTTTCAGGAAATTTACGAAGAAGAGTGAACGATTGGAATGAACTAATTTCGTTGACCTTTTGTGGTAGTTGCTTAGCAAGCATATGGATCAGCTATTTGTTACGTGCTTACGACATCTGGCAGAAATATGCACTAATAAGGCATCTTAGAATCCACTATAAATGGAATTCGGCAACGCAAGCATGTTTCTTGACTTGATTGAAACTCGTAACAATGTTATTGTTATTACAAATTGATTTCAGTAAATGCATTGGAAACTGTGGGTTATGCAATGTACGTTATCACGAACATTGCGCGATCATTTTCAGTTTGTTTAAGTTGTGCTAATATTTTCGCATCTAGAGTTGTTGCACAACACTCAGACCTGTCGGAAATCACCTGAAATTGCGTGGCCAATATTTGATTGAAGGTTTTCGTGTTGATGACGCACCGTAGGTCAATCGCCGAGTCGTAATCGACCACATAAACAAATATTGACAACACAAGTAGCAAACAACACACCACAGAGTCTATAATAAAGGTCAATTGTAATTGATTCGCTGTTGTGCAAAAAAATATTAATGACAACGCGTAATAATTGAAAACTTGGTGTCGTTATCGGTTTTTATCGGGTTATTAAATGGTTAAGCCCGATGTGTAATAGCAAAACAAACACTTTTACGAGAATCATGGAAATACACCACGTGTTAAACATCACTGCAACTGAAATCACCTAAATTTAGCTCTATGCGATACTACAACGCGTACTACAGGATACCGTCGTGGAAAGCATGTTCATTTTTTAAATAGAAGCGAGTAGATAAAATTTTTCTGATTCATACATACTTCACTTATAAACAATGCTGATAAACATTTGCAACAAAGATTAATCACTTATTTAGAATTTTTATTGCACTTTTCATGACTACCAAATGTTGTTGTGTAAAATTGTTTCTAGTATATAGTAATGATTAAAAATAGCGCTACTGAAGAAATTTTAGAAGATATCGATGGGCAGCTTTGGTGTTTCATGTACAGGGTGTCCCATTTTTTATGTTTTTATAGGGTATCTCGGTTATTATTGAAGCTAGAGGGGTTGTGGTTTTCGCGACCCTGTTCTAATTTTTTTAGGTAATTTAGCAGGGCAAAACAGATTTTGATTACCTTTTCTAGTTTTTTAATTATAGCTAAAAATGAAAAATTTCGATTTTTCGAAAAAAATACAAATACATATTTATATTCAACACAAATACTGCGCAAAATGTTATGCTGTAAACATAATGCACATCTGGTAAAAAGGGCTTCTATTGAGCTAAATAAATATATAGGTCTAAGACGTCTAAACTACCTAAACAGGCGATAAGCATTAACACCAGAACAAATCAAGTAAGTGAACACGTTTGTTATATTTTATTGATATATGCAGATGTCATCTTTTTTCGCAAAAAAAAATAGGTACATATTATGGAACTTATGATGGGCATGGAGTGGTTAGATACTCGTCATTATATGTAGTTTTCTCGATTGTATGACATAACGGTGTCAGGTTACCGTGACCTAGGTGCATCCTGTTGTCGTAGCTCTAATTGCTAAGGTGCCAAGAAAGGCCCGATCATCTCTGAAGGTATTTAGATAGGTTCTGTAGTTCACTGATAGTTTCAAGTGGAAATTTGAAAGTTATCGTTTTCTAGGTATATATGATACAATTATAGTTAAGCCAAAGCTTGCATACATAACTCACCGTTTAGAGTCAAAATTCGAATATTTGTTTACATTTTGATTTTATTGCCAGTAGGCGCAATAGACTCACTGGGATTTTTCCAACTTGTTTGGGTGTATAACCTAGTTAAACCACGGTCATTGCTCGCAAACTGCCAACGCGATTCGCCAAAAAAGAAGGGTTTGTGGCCGCATGAAATAGAAAGTTGCCAATTGTGCAATGTTTTGGTAAACAATACTGTGACTGTTTCGAAAACTGCTTGGTAACGTCTTGCTTATACGCAGCAAAGCTATCAGAGCTGTGGCACTATATAATCGTATCAATCGGCCAGCAGCTAAACATAAACCGTGTCCTTAGTCCTTCTAGTTTTGACGGAGGTGGTATTTGCAAGACGATATCTTTCTTAAAGATCTCGGTCACATGTCGCTCTTGTCGATCAACCTTAAAAATAACCAGGAGGCAATTATAATAATATGTTTACTGGGTACTTTTAAAGGTGCACCGATTGTTAAACATGCGTAAAACGGTTAATTAAATCGCTTGAATTCAATCTTGCTTTGATTGTGCTTTGTTCGCGGTATTAGTCGAATTCATCGAAGTTCGTTTCGCCATCATACTGTAGTACTGACAAGAAATAATGCTAATTTGTATATACAAGAATAACCAGTGGTGCAAGAAAGAAAACCTACAAAAATGCGACATCTCACCAATAACCAATAGCCTCTAGCGCATCAATACCAAGGTGGATCATGGTTTGTTTTGTCCAGAGGTATTTAGATTTTTAAATTAAATTACTAAAAGTGTACTTGTTAAAATAATTAGGTCTAGTTAGTGCAATCCATTTCATTGCCTGCATAGATCTCTAAATCTATCAATATTTGCTATTTGCTGTGGGACTATATACAACCATTATTTATCAGGAACAGCATCAAGCAAGAAAGGATAATTCGTTTTGGAAATTATATCGCACGATCTATTAGAAATAGAAGAAAACGTTTATAGCCATAAATAATTGCGAATTTATTACATCGTTATTGTAGTTATACTATACAGTACACTCTTAAAATGACCGTGTAACAATCGGCGTGTTGTCTAATAAAAATCGGCAAACAAAGCATAATCAAATGCAGCTTGTTTTCAAGCTGTTTAATCAAATCGTACGCTTATAGTTTGTAGTTATGAACTGTAACGACAAAGGTTGAGGAATTTGCCTCCCGTAATTGTTTTCCAAATCGCTTTTGATAAGCTTAAACAACGAACTGGATATTCCGAAACGTTTAACATCTTGGCTCGTTTTCATAACGTGAGCGTGCATATTTTGAAAGTTAAATTAACGTATTCTATTTTGAAACAGAATTTTCCCTTTGTTTATTATTGCCAACGGTCTGCAATAAGAAAGCGTATCAAGGTGAACTTCCGGTTTGTGAATGGATATTATTTTTGTTTACGCCTGGAGAGGTTGCTGCACATGTTCGTCAAAAACAATTGTCGGTAGCTGTAAAAAACAATAACAAGTGATTAACAGGAAAGCATTACGTAAATCACAAACAAAATGCAAACTGAGCGACCGTGGTGATTATACAACCGGTCTAACATTAATTTTTTTCTCAACCACTTTACAGTTTTATCTTTTATCTGCACTTTTTCTCGTTCTTTGAGTATTATTAACACGGCGTTCTTACCTCTGGATATATTTTTGTCTGATTATCTCGGACTCGGACATGTGCAAATAGAAATAAATAATATATAAACCAGGAACCCATTACAGAAGCTGGGAAACATGATTTCTTTACTTCACTGGGGATTCAGGGAAAGTGATATAGATGCAAATAACAAATTTACAGTGTTCATGAATAACATTATACATAACTTTAATATTGCCTTCCCGGAAAAAAATTAATCTTAAGAACAACTCTAAAGCAACAGAAGCATATAACTTGCATCAAACTTAGGGTTGAAAGAATTAAAAAATGATGGAAGATGTAAGTACAGAAAGGCTATGCATGAAGAGAGAATTAGAGCCAATGTAACATATCTAAGAAAAAATAATGATTTTGCCAAAACAATGTAGAAATTGTGGAAATGCATATTCCTCAATCGACACCTGAAAAATTAAATACTTGTTTTTGATAAATTGTTTTCCAGCGAATCCATAACTTTTTGATGTGTGCAAAATACTCTGTTCGTATTATAACATATTTTATTGTATTCTATTTTTAGGAATCTTATTTCATGTGGGCATTTGGTGTATTGGAACCAGGATGTTACGGGGCTATAGATGTGAAAAGCGGCAAATCAATTTTGTTTGTCCCTCGGCTTGGTCCATCTTACGTCATATGGATGGGACATCTAACAACCCCAGAGGAATTCAGGGTCAAGTATGGTGTGTCGCAGGTTAACTACGTGGACGAGGTACTAAACTGTGACCAAAACTGCTAATTTCTTATTTTCTTCGTTAAAACAAAAAAAAACTAGGTCCAACTGCAACTTGATTTTCCATTTTCAGATAGCGACAATTCTCGAAGAAGCAAAGCCATCTCTTCTATTAACGTTGGTAAGCTTTTGTTAGGAACCACTTGATTTGTGTGCTAAGATGGAAAATCCAATTTACAGAAGGGTGTTAACACTGATAGCGGTTTGACTCATGAGGAAGCTACCTTTGAAGGAATTGAAAGGTACACAATTTCTTCATCGAAACGCAAATGACCACAGTCTTATTTTTTTACAGATTCAACGTCAACAACGAAGTGCTTTTCCCTGAAATTGCCGAACTGTAAGTTTTTCAGTTAGTCACAGCGGATCGATCGTTCAGTTTTCTTTTCAGTCGGGTTATCAAGACGTCTTTGGAACTGGATGTTCTCAAGTATGTAATAGAGGTGTCTTCGGCAGCCCATCGCAAGGTTATGCGCATGGCGAAGCCTGGGAAGAGCGAATTTCAATGTGAATCCGAATTCTTGCACCATTGCTACAGCGTAGGAGGGTGTCGTCATGTTTCTTACACTTGCATCTGTGGATCTGGGGAAAATGGTGCCATACTGCACTATGGACACGCTGGTGCTCCCAACGATCGTTACATAAAGGATGGAGACTTATGGTGAGAGTAAAAACATTTTAAATAGTTCCTTTTTGGGGATAAGGTATCTGGAGCTCTAATAAGCTAAGTAATGATCTTGTCTAGTATAAGAGAAATATACAGTATTTGTTCAGTCTGTAATGGATGCAGACGTGGCAAGAGTTCTGCAACCAACTGTATATAGAAACATAAACACAAAAATTTCGTTATTGCACAGCAACACATTTCTGGAAAAGGAATAAGATAGATATAATTTTATCAATCCTGATGTGAAATTATAAAAGATAACATTTTTTTACATGAAAATTGATACAACAACAGACTAAGTTATGTCGTCCCGATAATGTGCAACCTTTTTCCGAAAACGTTGACGTTTGGATTGTTCTGAGGGTTTTGAAAAATGAAGATGACAAAAATTGCTGTACCTAGGGTACAAAAAATGTGATAGGGTTACTTGCTTATAAGATTTTGTTAAATAACGAATAAGCTCGTAGGTGAGCTCTTGTTTCTTTCCCATGTGTCATGATAATAAAAATTAGCGTGCCTGAAGTTGCCAGTGACAAAGAAACGCACAACCTCTTAACATCCTGTATAAATAAAATGTCAACTATACTTCAAATAGCTTTATCCTAGAATTTTTCGCTCATTCAGAGTGAACATTTGATAGCGTGACTGCTTGACGTCATTCGAATGTCATGTCATTTAACGCTAGTTGAGTTACATCGATCACTTTACCTTACACTCGTTATTTTTAGGCTAATGTTCCTTTACTAGGTAATAATTTAAGAAGCTACAATAACAGTGTTAGTGACAGATGTCACACTTGCCAGAAGAAAACTACCCCGAGTTTTTGACAATTTAACTCATTTTATCAAAAAACGTTCGAACAGGTCAGTCTTATTCTCAATGGGGAGCTTCAATCTCTAATGAAGGGCAGCATATAATCTTTTTTTTCAACGGGGACAGAGGTTGAACAGGGCATCTCTGCGCGTCCCCAACCTACCCAACTTTTGATTGCGTTAAATTAGAAAAAATATGTTATTTATGAAGGCGATATCTTTTTCAAAATCCAAGTCGTTACCAACCCATTTTTTTAAGGAGCAAGGAATTTGATCTGAAAACTACTTCAGTCATCTTAGTAGACTGAAATTGGATAATAACCTTTGGAATGGATTATCCAATTTCAATTTTCTTAATGCCAACACGTAGAGAAACAAAGGGGCCTTTCATATGAGACGTCACACGACCCCAGGTGCTATTGAAATATTTCACGCGAAGGAAAGATTTCCCCTTTGATCTCATCCAGCAAAGCACTTGATTTTGTCTGCACACCAAATAAAATCGTGAATATTAACATTTCAGCTTGTTCGATATGGGCGCAAATTACTTTGGCTATGCATCTGATATCACTTGCACATTCCCCGCTAATGGAAAATTCACCGCCGACCAAAAGCTCATCTACGAAGCGGTGTATGCGGCTAATCACGCCGTCTACCTAGCCGCAGCTCCGAACGTCAGCTGGTACGACATGCACATGTTAGCGGCGAAAACCCTTTTGGAAAAACTAAAGGCCGGTGGTCTCCTGAAAGGTGACGTCGAAGAAATGCTTACGGACGGCTTGGGTGCTCTCTTCCAGCCCCACGGTCTCGGACACTTCATGGGCCTCGACGTGCATGATGTTGGTGGTTATTTGGCTGGGAATCCGACCAGGCCCACCGCCCCTAAAGGAACCGACAGGCTGAGGACTGCCAGGATCCTGAAGGCGGGCATGGTGCTTACCATCGAGCCTGGGTGTTACTTTATCGATCCTGTAATTATGTTGTTATGATTTCATCCATCGTGTAATAATCTGAGTTTCTTTTACAGTTGTTAGATGAAGCCTTGAATGATTCCAAGCTGTCTAAATACTTGATTCCGGAGGTGATAGAGCGCTTCAGAGGATTTGGAGGGGTCCGTATTGAAGATGATGTGGTTATTACTTCGACTGGTTGCACAAACTTGACCAAAGTGCCTAGAACGTAAGTGGGGTTATTCTTGCGCTGCTTTTAAAATCCGTCGAATGGCGTGCACGAAAATACTGTTTAAAAGCAGTGTGGCAAGTGGATGTAGTTCCTCTTCAGAAAGATGTCGTTTCTAGTCTATATTTCTATGTAACGCAATACCCAAATATTTTTTACCCTTTCGTTATTTTGAATTCCTCAACAAGAATATTTTAGAAAAGCCCTGACAGGGGCATTTTACACATTCATGTTGAGTAGCGCTTTCCATATCTCATAGGTATCGAATTACCTGACTAACCCAGATTCTTGTGGGCTAGATATTTTCAGTACAAATGTAAAGAGCTCTCATTTGGTTGACTTAACATGATCGTCATCCTGAGGCACTATTGATTTGAATACTAGCAACACTCTTGTGGGGAATATATAGGATTGATTGATTTCGAGGTGAATTTCTTGAAAAAGCACTGTGTAGGTTTTTAATTTTTGGAAGATACTTGTTGGCATTTAGTTTGAAAAATTGGCTCAAAAATATGTATACTGTTTAGCCATTTTCCAAAGGACAGGAAAAAAGTGCAGTTGACAAGTTGATTGATGTCATGCAAGCTCATGTGTTTCCCTCTCATAATTACGTGTTGATAGTTCTGGATACGAATATGTTCTTGGTCTCAGTAACTTCCAAGCCAAAGTCTTCAGATGGAGCTTTGTTGTTACGAATTCTTGATTCGTTTAAGAAAATAAATAAAATAATCCACTGCACTGCTACTGTTTTGGTTCTCAACACTACTTCAATTCATTTTCAAATCTCTGACTCCAAACAATTTATCACTACACCATTTCCAGATTTCTAGTTTTCTTGAAAAACCTTAATACCTTTTCATACAGTTCTTTATCCAATAATGACTTTTAGACTAATGTCTTTATCACGATGGCAGTGATAAACAGAATTACTTTTGAAGAAATTAATGAAGTTCAGGAAATAAGTCTTAGGATGTTTTATGAGGTATTTTTTTCTAATATTTCTAAAATCTTTGTAGATATTTTGTTGAAATTTGATACATGCAAACTAATTACAAAAGACGAGAAAAATACTATTATCTGCATCCTCTAACTGAAGTTGGACGGCAGTTTAACCACAGCGCAGTTTTTGCTTTCTGGTGTTTACCGAAGTTTGTTTTCAGTGTCCAGGAAATAGAGGACTGGATTGCTGGAGTGGATAAAGACGTTAAATACCAGTAATACAGCTGTTGTCTTCTACTTGCCAACATACAATATATTTTTGTTAATATCCTTGATATAATGGAAAAATAAATAGCAATATTAATAATCAACCAACTCTATAATTTATTAAGCGAATACAAACGGCTAAATGTTACGTAACAACGTTAATATATCACATAGGTAGTATATGAATAACAAGCGATTGACTTTGGTGTAAAAACGACAAAGGGCCTACTCTTCATCAGAAATGTTATTGTTTTGCTCTTCAATTCTGTGTTTGAGCTCACTGTATGTAGTGAGCGTTTCCCACAGGTCCGGATCCCATGACGGAAACAACTGTGTAAAGCCTTCCGGTTCCGAATTCTGATGAATCACCATCACTACAGCATCTTCCCGGTTGATTTTCTTCAAGTATTTCTGAAACAAAGCAAAACGAGTTATATTTATTCAGTTGAAATGTTCTGCTGTTATGTGACCAAAAAAAAAATTTTGCTGAGTGGTATCAATACAAATTGCGCAAAAATACTTGAATCAAGCAAGATAGTTTACCTCTGCTCCTTCAGTGGCCTGTTTCTTTTCCTCTTCGCTAGCTCCACTTCCAATCCAAACGTATACAACGTCTCCATCGTCCAGCACCATTACATCATCCTCCACCAAGTCTCTTTGGGTAAACTCATCGATCTCCTCAACAGTTATCTTGCCCCTGGCGTTGATATTGAGATGATAGAGACGTGCTTCACCCACTGCACGGAGGTCGCTCTCGAAACTGTCTTTGTATTCTGCTTTGCCGCCCAAGGCGTTCCAGAGTTCTTCGGGTTCTTCTCCTTCATTGATTTTGATTATTTCAGTGTCGGGAGCGATTTGTTCCGCGAAGCCGCTAGCTAGTTCGCGTTCGATTTCATTGGAATCCTGGGGAAGGGTGAAAAAATAATTTAAAAGTTTATAAACAGTGAAGGATGGACACAATTTAATAAAACGTCATCAAAATTGATAGATCTAGTCCTTCCGCATACGACGTCTCACACATATTATTAAGATGTCATCAACGAGTTATTTTGTTTGGAGAAAATGGAACCCCCTATAACACACCAATATTGATTTCCTACAACTTTTACTGCAAGCATTATTATTTTTTTCAGCAGAGTGGCATAATATTCTATCATAAAATCCGTAAATGCTTTGCTGATTTTGATGTCCTGACTTCTGGATGATACGTCAAAGTTGTAGCAAATTAACTGGGTGTTGTCAGAAAAACGAATTTCAATCACTATAAAATATCCACTAAATAGAGTTATTATTTTCTTAAAATTGTGCTTTTTGATCTTTCTGTCTTATGACAGTTATCTTTTAAAGAATACATGGCAAACTCAAGCTCTATAGATTTATGTTGAAAAAATGAATTAATAATACCTTTTCAGTTAGTTCGTTCCTGATTATGTCATTGTGATATTGAATAAGAGCAACAACAAACACAATCACTATCAAAACGATTTCAAAATTACCTTTCCTTGCCATAGCCAAGTCTTATCTCCGTTAGTGACTAAGAACACATCATCGGATTCAAGGGAACCAGCGTTTGCTTCCATCTGAGAAGCCCTGACGTTATCTTCGGTTGTCCCCCTTATACGGAAGAGGCGTGTTTCGCCTTCCACGTAAGCATCGTAGTCCTTGATATTCCTGAAACCGCTTGCGTGTCCACCCAAGAAGGTGATGAGTTTCCCTGTCGATAAAGATAGGAATGATTCATTGGAAATACGGATCGATGAAGTTACCTTTAAATATATGCAGGAAGTGTTTGTTCTCGTGGTTCTGCGTGAGCCTAACTTGGGTGGCAGCGCCTCCGAACTCATTATCCAGACGTACAGCATGAAGGGCAGAGGCTGCCTTCTCGTCGAGGCTGCTTTCGTTGCCTTGCCACATGTATATGATGCACTTGCTTCCGTATCTATATTTAACGATGTAAGAATCGCCGCCGAAGAACTTCCCGTAATTTTCGACGGGAACTGGCTGTAGTTCGAAGTTTTCAACTCTGTAAACCTCAACATCTCCAGAACCATCATCGGGCATGAATTCCGGCAGTTCTCCGGCGCTTTTAACTTCTTGTTTGTCTTTGGGAATTTCATCTGCGGACCTGATGAGACGGCTGTGCAGCTGTCCGGCGGACCTCCATGTCTGGAAGTACTGTTGGAAGATGGTCGGTTCGGCTCCGTCGATGATCCTTTGGACCTGGGTCCAGCTGGGGTAGTGCTCGGCTGTCAGGAAGCTCTGCGCCTTGTTCATGGCCTCGGTTTTCTCTTTGTTGTTGCACTTCTTGCCTACCCACACGAATATGTTGGAGTCTGTGGTGTCCAGGATGAAGCAGTCGTTCGAATCCAAAGCTGATTGCTGCAGAGGTCTGGAAGCGACTTTGCTGACTTGCATTTTACCAGAAGCGTCGGAAACGCGGTACAGAGTAACGACCTTCTCTTGGTTGCTTTCGAACTGTTCATCATCGCCACCGGCACTTTCATCCGGCACTTGAGCTGGAGAACCTTCTCCGAGGGCGGTGAAGAAGGCTTCAACCTGTAAGATTCATGATTTCCTGATACTAAACAAATTAATTTTTCAGATGAGTTACAAAGATCCGTGTCAACAAACCCTGTATCTGCACTGCCAGTTTTCTCAATATGTATAAAACAGTTATTTACTGACGCACCCCTACATCGAGCAAAACCGTTTTACAGAAACCTAGAAATCAGCAAAATGTTACATAACGCAACATTTGATGGTGGCGCTATTGATAAAAACATACGGCAATTACTTCTGCAATTACCTCGTGTTCGATCTCTGTTTATAAAAGAAGGATGTTATGGGCGATTTGAAGACTAATTTTTATTTGTCGTTACATGGGTTTCGCTAAAACTCGTCAGCAACAAAAAAATAATACGTTGGCAAAATCAACCTTATTTTGTCGACCAATCAAACCAACATTTAAGAAGGAAATCGAACAACTCGTTCAAGAAGAAGTAGCGTTACCTACTTCAATGTTAGTTTTTGTATGAAACTCAAAGAGGATCCGTGTATCCTATGGGTGTCCATCAGAGGCGAAAAAGAAAAAAGATTCCTCACCTCATCCTCGGTGCTGAATTCGTCGATGACATGGACCCTAGCTTTTCCTGCGTGATCTTGGTCTCTGACCTGGTTGGCAGCGCTGATCGCTTTCAGGCGCTCTACGCGTTTGCTCTTTTTACCGACGTAAACGTAGATATCTCTTCCCACATCCAAGATGAAGCAGTCTCCTTTGTTCATCGAAGCTATGGTCGGGCTGACCTGCTTCACCCTGATATTTCTCTTTCCCTTGACTTGGAACAGCCTCTTCTCGAACGCGTTCCTGTCGACGTGGGCGAAGCCAGAACTGACTCCCCCAGGCAGGTAGCGAACTCCGTTCTTGAAGTGGGAAAGGAATAGTTGAGACTCGTGTTCTTGGACCTCTCGATATTGAACGGGATCCCCGCCCAGAAGATCATCGAGCTGGACGCTTAGTATTGCTGCGGCACCGGCCTCGTCCTGGGACGTTTCCTGGCCCAGCCAGAAGTGGATGTCCCAGCTGAGCTGGCCTTTCTTGTTTTGCTTTGTCTGAAACGAGGAAATCCGGTGACATTGCGAGAACGGCCTCGACCTGTGCACTGACTTACATATAGAACGATGTAAGAGTCCCCGCTGTAGAATTTACCATAGTCATTCTTCGGGTATGCGACTGGGTGAAAATTCTAAAAAAGAAGCGTCAGATGTTATGCGATATAAATCCTTATTTTTATTTATAGAAGTGACAAGATTCCAGCAATCGTGTTCGGATTCGGCGCATACAGCGGCGTCGCATTGTGCAAATCGATGGTCATTTTTTAAACGCGCCATCTTGTAGACTATACTTTTTGAATTAAGAAAAACAACCAAAATCTTTCGCAAAGTGAGGAAAATGTAATTGCACACTTTGAATCATATCTACAAGCTAAATATTCGGGAAATGGATGCCAATCTCGGCATAGATAAAAATAAAAGTTTCATGTCTACCATGTGGCATTACTTCAGGCTTTGACTATTGCAACTGGTTACGAAGATTTTTTTTATTTAGAGTATTATGGACACATGAGGCTCGAATAAATTGTGGCTGTTAAATAAACATAACGAACATTTCTGGTACCACTCTCACTGGCTATAGTAAATATACAATCAATACAGATGGAGTGTGAATAGGTACCTGGTGTGGTGTTTATTAATAAATTTTTCTTGTCCAAAACACCCTATTTAAATTTCTTAAGGGATCTTGAAGATATATATTTCCACAGACAGCGTATTTCTCCAGATCTCAGTTCTCGGTTTCTACCTTCGGGGAAAAATTAAAAATAAAGTATGATTCAAAGAACCAACGAAGCGATTAGGAACATTTCTTAATACCAAACTGAAGATGCTGTTCGTGGAAAGATTACAAGGGTAAACAGGTGTATTGAATATAGTTTCTCATGAAGAAAGAATCATTTTTTGTAACTTATACATACATATGTTACACAATACTTTTTATTATTGAGTAGTTTGTCAGACTAGGTTGTAGTTTTTTAGCAAATAAGAAATTTTTAGTTGCAGTGTTATCTATTTGTCAAATTAATGATTTATGTGTAAAAAAATATAGCTTTCCATTTGAAAGAATAAGTTATTTTGGTTTTCACGTTCAAAACTTCAAGTTTAAAAGAGTTACACAACTTCAAAATTTTCAAAAAGTCTGAAATTTGTCTAAACAGTCTTGTTGTGTCTGCCATTTTTTAAAACAACTATATTTATTATTTTTATAATTGCTGATTATTATCTATTAAATTTCTCACGTAAATTACCAAAAACAAGTACATAGAAAAGATCTAGTGACTGCAGGTTGTAAGCCCCCCCTAGCAAATTTGCTAAATACGCCACTGGGCGTAACGTTTTGGACATCATGTTTTATTTGTTGATCTGGGAGGTTCGATGAGTCACTTTTCTAGTTTTTTTTTTATCACCTGACTGTTTTTACTACAATAGTATCTGTGTTCAAGGTGATTAATTAGTACTGTGCTCAGCTCGAGCATACAAATTATTGACCGTGTTTATCAGATAAAGCGACCATTCAAGATAATCCATTAGGTAATATTTTTCGTGGAAAATAAGCGCTCGTAGCCACTCTACTGATCATACTGAGAGATATATGAGATAAACACTCAACACTTCTTTTTTTACATATGCTATTTTTATGGGGAATTGTAATTAAGCGAATATTATTAAATATACTGTTAATGCTCCGATAAAACCATAGCTGTACATCTTCTGTGAACACGTAGCAGATAATTAAAATAATTTTTCAAATAACAAAAACAGGCGTTAATCAAAATGCAGCGAGGAATTTAAAAGCAACAATTTTCAACTGGAAACATCTGTTTAAGACTGGATGTTGTTTCGTTCGGTTTATTTTAGTCATTTTATTGTAGATCGTTTGTACATTTTTACGGTCCGGTTCACCGGTATAACTTAACGGTGTTCCATCAAAGTAAGCTTCTAAATTTAAACGTTGTTTAATTGAAAATGGTATTTTGGGAACTGATGTCGAAAAACTTCATCGGACAAAACAGCTTAAATATCAAAACGAAAATCTAAAGCGGGAAAATAATTAAATTCAAATACCTCGATTCGCCATATCTCTAGTCCCGCCGATTTTKCTGCGTTTTCAAAAGCGGGCTCCATTACTCTCCTGTCCTTGCTGTTTGATGCACWYGCACTGGCTATCTGAGCAGATTTTCTGCCTCCTGTTGTAGCTGCATCCACAGGAAAGACGGCCGCGGCAAAAACTGATAGCGCTCCCAGTAAAACTAGATCTCTTCGATATTTGGCACCGTCACGGCCAACGCTCATTATCTTTACCTTCATTATGGGCATGCGTCACCTGGGAACTACAATTGCATGATTAATCCCTGAACTATAATTACGGAAATTCTGTCTTCTGCATGGACACAATGATTCACAAACCGGAATCTGCGGTATCATTCTTCCTGAGAGGCAAAGACACTTCGCAAAACGAGACTGTTGCAACAATAATAATTGTACCCGACCTCCATTCAGGGTCATAGCGAACAAGGACTATGTTGGTAAATATTTCCTCGAGTAGCTTAGCCCATAATATAAGGCTACTTCTTACAGACCTTAATTTTAATACACTTTTAAAAAGTTATAATTAGCAATATTAATCGGAACCTTAGTAGCGATTAATGCTAGCTTAAATCCTGTAAATATTTATGTTTTTTTTATAGACCTGAACGTCTTAAAGCAATTAATGAGCTGTAATCCTGTTTTACGCTTGCTACAGTAGCGGAAATAAAAACATTCCCGTTTACCATACAGATTGATTGTTCTGCTGAAATTAATAAACGTAAATGTAGGATATAGAATGAAAGATAGTTATATAAGAAATGCGGCCGGATAGGGCTGTTTCTAATGCGACAGATCTCGGTAAAGGGAATACTTTGATTCGTTAATGTACAAGCAATATTACGTTGATGATCAATGAATCGTGTCAGTGTTGAATTAGGATGTTTGGAAGATGAGTTCCAAAAATGGGGAAACACCCTCATCAATCTTAAGCTTCTTGAGAGTAAGGATAAACTAAGTTCACAAGCTTGAATTGTTATTTCCTTGCAAATGTTATACAACAAAATACCCGATCAATAGTAGTTCCGAATAAATAATATACTGCTTGTGTCGTCAATTTGTGAAAGCTCGTTTAAGGTATTTCTGTACTTCTATGCCTACTAATTTTTTTAATATATACCTCTAAATGAAATTAATTACTTCAACGTTAAACTAATAAAAAACAAATTACGTATGTGATACATTGATTATTTGGAGAACTAAAGGATTTATTGTATTCGAAAAGCGGTAAGGAATATTGAAATGTGTTTTTATTTGTCTATAAAACAAGATTCCTTTTGCTCCCTCATCGATTATCATGCTAAAATATCTAACCATAAGTACAAAGCATATATTCATCCATCATATCGATTTGGCAATCAACATATGGTGCATGTTGAGGGAAGCAACAGTTTCACACGAAAATCATGTTTTTACCCAAGCTTTTATCGAGCTGTTGTACAGCTGTAAGCATGTGTTGTGTAATCAAGATCATCCTTTAATATGAATTTGATATCGGAGATAGTATATCGACTGATAGAATTTCAAAGTCATGGTTATTATATGGTAAAACGTGTTGCAATTGAGTTGTAAAATAATACAATCAATACAGATACAAAATTGTCACCCTTCCACAGTTTTAAATCCACCATTAAAGCAGATTTGGGCAATTAAATAAATACTGTGATAGTTAATTGCTAAAGAAAAAACAATAAACGTTAATTGCATTTCAATTTTATTCTAAATACCTTTTAAAAACAGAAAAATGTTGCCAATTGATTAATTATATAAGCAAAATTGACGACATGCGACATGATTACAAAATACTTGTTGGGACTCCACATAAAAGATACTATACAAGAACAAGCTTGTAATACAGTTTTTAAAAACATTACTTTAAAAATAAGATAACAGTAATTATTTACGTAACCGTTTATAGCTCTGACTGCTATCCGTATCGAATTATTTCTGTAGCAAATGGTGTATTCACAGAATACAATTTGTTATTCTAACCAGTGATATCTCGGTAAAAGAGTTATCGGAGCGAGAGTATTGCAAAAATAGAAACTGAACCGTTAAACTGGATGACGTCTTGTTTCGTTTGTAGCATCTGTAAGCATTTGTATATTTACTTTACTGTAATATGTTTATAAACTACGAATAGTACTGGGAAAAGTTGTTAATATTTTTTATTAGCCTTAATTTTTTTATGAGAGATTTGCTATGATCATGCAGAATCAGTGTTACATGACAAACTTTTATAATTGTCCACTATTATTATTATTTATGAAGAATTAAACTTAAACAGTCTGTTCTGAGATATAAAATTAAATGTGATTAAATACAAAGAACGAAAACTCAAGAGCTACCTACTTAAAAAAACAAAGCAATTCTTACTTGAAAATAGGTCAGTGCTGTATCACAGCTCAGTTTATAAGCAAGCAATTAAATACCTTACAGAATTCTTAGATAATGAAATGCATACCTTTATGTTTAAAACGACTGGTAGTACAAGACACAATACATAAACCATAGGTCGTTTCTTGCACTGTTCGTATAACAAATCGAATGAATTCAGGAGGTTGTAGTGATTACTGGCAGACCACAGTCCAGTCTGAACCAAATTGGTCCATATGCGTCGTTAAGACTGCTGTGATAATGCAATGTTTCTTTTATTGTAGCAATGACCCATTCAGGCAAGGTCAGCGTGTTACATAGAACCACGAGCAAAATATTGTTAATGAATRCTTAGAAAACTTTTGTCATGGCAAATTTTGGAACCAACGATGCTGCCAAGAGGAAATAATTGCTAGCAAGGAAACTATCGAAATCACATGTAGGATTGTAAATATAGAAAATAAGTACCAAAAAGTTTGACATCCCGCATAGCTCAAAGATTTACGAGAACGTATTTCAATCATGCTTGACGAAGTTGGCTTTTAGTGCACCTGTGCGCTAGAACTTAACAATCTTGCGATCATAAGACAGACGAGATTCTGAAATGGTGCCAGAAGCATCGCTTCTTTCATCTAGTTAGTAATTGTTTTGTAACGTAGAGGTATTCAATCATTAAAATTTTTTAGGCACTTCAAAATGTTGCTGGTTTATAAAAAGACCGCGAATGTGTAGGCTGCTCTCAAAACAGTTTCAACGTTTTGTACTTGCATTTTTGTGGTAATCCCGGGTGATATAGTTGAAGATAGTTTATCAAGTTATATTGTTTGTATTTTTGCACTTGGCACTGAAAACAAGCTTAGCGTCATACATGTGATATCAACGTTGGATTTTGACTTAGTCTTTTTGTATAAAACTTTGTAGATTACTCTTATCTTAATCAAGGCAGAACGAGGTTGAAATTTAAATGAAAAAGATAGATCTTTTGGGTAAAGATGTAAGTAATACTTACGAGTTGCAACAGCAAATTGTACGAACAAAGAAAATATGTATTTTAATGAATTCGGGGTAGGGAGAATGGTAGATATTATATAACACATAGCATACGATGTCCTGGCAAGCATACCGTTGTTTATATTAACTTCTTTTTGATTCTGCTTTCGTATTGGCATAGGACACAATATGACACATTGGTCGGAATACTGCAGCCAGGTGCTATTAATACCTTTAGTTTGCAAATAATAGTTTTTCTGAGGATAAAGAGTGGGGCATATGATCCCTGTTGTATTACAGATGTTGGTGTGATAGACATGGATTCAAATATTTTTGCAAAATTGCTTAAAATACAAACAGATCGATAATTTTCAATATTCGATGAGTCTCATTTCTTTAAAATTGGTGTTACAAAAGAATCTGCCCAGATTACAGGATTATGAAGAGGTTCCATTAATATATAGGCACAATCCTTAATTAGAAAACCAGCAGGTAAAAAATGCTCAGAACTTTTTAGTGTCTGAAATGTTTCAACTTAGTATATGATTTAGTTAAGCTTTAGAAATAGTTTTGCTAAGACAATGTGATTTAAGTTATCTCTTTTTTTATTGTGAACTTTTATGTTAATGAATAAATAAGAGTTTGATTGCTAGTACATTGTACTTGAAATAGTTCACAGTTTTTTCTTAAATAAAATACTAAGCTGTGTGCACCTGAGATGGTATTTAAAAGACTCCGGTCAAACCGTGATATGGAAAATTATCTTTTCTGAAGTTGAAGTTATTACAGTATTCGTAGTAAAATTATAGTCAGAAATAGCTGCTATGGATTCACATTTGTAGGTATACCGTAAAAATCACCTTTTATGCCCATTATTTATTTAATATATATACAGCGAACATTCACAGTGTGTACGTTTCACAAGGAATATGTAATGAATTCTTCTTTAATATATATAGGTAGTCGAAACAACAGATATAAAATAAATACTAACGATTTCGTATTATAGCGGATTTAAACAGTGCTGCCAAAAAGAATGAGAACAGAGGACTAAAAACTAACGTAAGACAGTTCCATTATGTTCATTAATCACCTTTTCAAAGCGGGGACACGTGAATATATGGATATTACAGCTAGTTTGTATCGTAGAACAAATAATGGCCGACAAGATAACTATAGGGAAGCAGGACATATAGATACCTATATTTATGAAAAAACAGATATTCAAAACTCTGTATTTTTCTTGACAGGACAAATTTGGGAACGATGAAGAGATGAGTGGAAGAAGTTAAGCAATGCAGAAGGGAGGAATGCAAAGATAATAGTAAACAGAGTAAGTAGATTTTTTTATATCGTGAAATACCGCCGTTACTCGATAGAAAATAAAATTAACACTCCGACACCATTTTGTATTATATAAATTATGTATAAATTTCATAGATTCTATACAAGATACAAAATTATTTTACAAAATGCGTAAATACCTAAATATCGTATAACTTATAAACGTAGTAATCACACTTTTATATAAAGTAATTATTAAAACATTTCTTTAGTACACACTTGCTGTTGGTAAACTTACAAGAGAATAAATTTTTAATATACATACACAATACACTTACTCGAACGAAAGCATGGAAGAGTTAAAAAATGTGGGCTAAACGTGGAACACACTGCACAAATAATTAAGATGATTACTAAAACAACATTGCACACACATTTGACTATAATTTATTTACATCCCTAATCCCATTCACCGATGTACATAGTCCTCGGCTGGCTGGGTATGTAACTCCTTGTTGGAATGGGCAGTCGTCCGTAGATCTGATTATACGGTGACTCTACGGCATCTGAATCTGGGGGGAAGAATTTTTTCGCTACCAAATCTACAGACTAACTTTTCCTCTGTGGCCCAGGCTTCCAAGAACGTGGAATGACAGGCACCAGATACATCGGATTACTCAAATCTGCTGAAAAAAGTTTGAAAGCTTCTGTCTGGGCCACCTGATTGTTCCTGGAAACCTGACGGCCAGTAATTTATGACAACGTACCTATTCCACTTTCGTAGCTTCTTGTGTGCCATACAGGGTGCTGGTGCAGGTGATGGGGGTGCAAATTATGCTGATGCATCATTGGTACAGGAGGAGGTTGCTGTTGTGCTACTGAGTACCTTTTTGAGGGCGTGGTTTCTTTTCCTTTGGATTTAGCTACAAAATTGGGAACTCTAGCGCGCAAGCCGCAGTAATAGGGATCATCTGTAAAAATTAATTCTTGAAAATGGTCAGTCTATAAGGGGATGAGCGTTAGTACCGTATTTTTTATTGTCCTTTGATTTTTCTTTGCCCCTGGAGGAAGCGAATGGTTTCAGTCGGGGTTCCTCTTCGTGGTCGTCATAATCGGGCTACAAAAATTGCAGTTAGTGCGCTACTAATTTATTATTTTATGATTAGTTAAGTTCTTAATCATTTGGAGTTTTTCGATACTGAAATAATAAATTTACATTCACATTTTTTGTTTAATTGCTTATTTTCCTAAAGCCTGTTGTGCCATTTCCTCATAATTTTGCTTTTTACGTTATTATTATATTATATTAATATTTCATCTATCTGTTATACGTAGATCGCGTCGAGAAACGAAACGATCTAAACTGCACCGATGAGATACCTTATAATAACAGCGAAATCTGTATGGTTGCGGTGTAGACAATATAACATAGATATCCATTTTTGATAGAAACAACCGACCAAATCATCAGAGAAGCCTGTTTGTATCATATTTTTAGCAAACTGGAATTTGTTCTATCGAACCAAATAGTAAAACATAAAAAAGTGATTTCTGCAGAAAAAAAATTGGACGATCTATTTCTTGTAGTTGTACCAGAATATGCAGATCATGAATACCCATCAAGTACCTTAGGTATATCGTGGGGGTACATGTTCTCCCTAGGCGGCAGCTTCGGTGGCTTCTCACTACGCTTCTGAGCATGCTGTTGACTTTGCAGCAGCAGTTGTTCCCTCGTGGCGGCTACGCTTCCGGGGCCAGCGAACCCAGAGCTGCCCGAGGAGCCGCTGCCGTTCCCTGCCACGCTGTATGGATCTTCGTCGGGAATCGGGATCCTCGGCCTGTTCTTGATGTCCATCATGCGCTGCKCGGGCGGCAGCTTCGACTTGAGCATGTCCATGGCGACGACGTTGATGATCAGCACCCAGATGGGACACTCCAGGAGCTCGGCTTCGCTTTTCACGAAAGCTATGGCGCTGAGGCACTGGCATTCCAACCTCCGCCGGTCTGGATAGGCACGACGAAGTTCGCGGTTCACGTTCGATTGGAACTTCTTCATGTCGAAGAGCTGGGTCGTAGAAGGTTGTAGTGAGTGAAATGAGATTGGAAATTATGGATAAACGAACCTTTGCTGGCTTTTCTGGTTCCAGGGCGCATCCGGGAAGCTTGAGGATCTCACTGCCGATCGCGTTCTCGTCGTCCTGACCCGTGCTCTTGATGTAGACGTTGCACTTGGATACCCGTTTGATGAGGATGTTTCCGGCGTCGTCCATTTTTATTTTCACACCCTGCAAATTAATAGCTCAAAATGTATAAAGACAACAAGGCGCAAAATTCCATCAAATCTATTCTTTTTATCTTGTAGAGGCAAATGAAATATGAATTGCTTATTGTTCTTTGGTTTTATTACAAACACTGAACATTCTCTAGTGTTTTTTGCTGTTATTATCTGGTAACTATTGTATTTTCATAATTCATCTGGTTAACACAGTGCCTCTTGGAATAGCGTTTACCTTAGTGCGATAAAACTCTCGTTCTCTTCAGTATTCGTGAAAAAAATACCTCACAACACCGACTTACAACACAAATTGAACGTTCTTTCAAATTCTTTTGAACGTAGCTCACCGAAAGTTACAGTTATTTTTGTTTGATTTTTTTAAGCTTAAATTTGTTATCCTGCAATCTAACTTGGACAATTTCCAAAGCGAACCCTGTATCCAGCAACCAACCGAGACCGATATTAAACTTGACCAAATTGGAGGTGCAAAATTTTTTCGCTGAAGCTGTTTTCGATGAATCCGTTTTAGAGTTCAAAACTCTAGACACCGATGTATTTTTAGCTCCTGAATACAAAAATGTCATCAAAAAATGAGCTAGGACGTTCGATTTTCTGCTCCATTACTCCATGTAAGTTTGGCTTTATTTACATAGATAAAATGAATACCTTGGTTACGAAACTGATTCAAATTACAACCCAAAATAACAGGAAAATGATCACTTACTGCACTGCTATAAGTAGTAAACGAGTTTTGAGAAAGCTTGCTTTTAACCAAATGTMATCCATGCATGTCTAAGATTGCACTTCTATTCTGGTACTTTGATTAATGTAGGAGTGGTAGCCATTGCTGGTCAATGTATTTATTTTAAACAGTCAAGAACTACATTGTAATTTGTACTGGAAGACCTAGATATTAAATTAAGTACTACCCTTGAATTGAGTTCAGTTCTCCATGCCATTCACTGTAGAATTCTATTATTTCTCACTTAATAAACTTTTGTTTAGATTACACTCATTGCAGTAGTGCTTGTAATCTAGATATTGCCATGTTTCATAGATAATTGTAACATCAAACATATTGTGATACACATGAATTAGAGACTGGAGTTCTTAGACTTACACTAACATTCTTCTAACATCTGAAACTCTGTAAAATTTTCTCAGTCCCTTGTTTTTGGTTACAGTCGATAAGTATATTGAAAATATCTGAGCGAAATCATGAAGAGGTAGAAGGAAGGAACTAATGAGCAAGAGAAAAATAGAATAAGTACCCAGACATTTTCTAGGGTAAGTTGAAGAACTAAAGTCGYGCTTTGTACTCACGTGTCCTATGTGCCTCTTGTACTCCTCGGTTTTCTGGTCTCGCATTGGATTGTCAAAGCCACAAAGCCCGATCCTGGAACAATTACAATGTAAGAAAGAGGAACAGTAAGCAGACGGTGGGTCACTTTACATCCTTGACAGCAGTAATCGCTTGTATTGTATGCCGGGTATCAGGTTGAACATAAACAATAAACGATATGTCGACGTTATGTACGCTGTGACAGCGCTGGTTTCGTTACAAATTGTTCCTGTCCACGGCGTGGCTATGGCGCCGCTTCAATAGGGGATGCACTTGCTCCCATTGTTCAAACGGTTGTTTATGACGGCGTATAACAATGACCTCATTGTTATATTTAAAAGTGATTTTCTAATTTGCCAATGCGGTAAAGTAAGTAAAGTAGCTAAATTTAAGCCCTTAGATCTTTACTAGTCTCATTTGTTAATATGAAAAACCCTTGCCACAACAGTTTAGAAGAACTAAATACGTATTTCGGCATCTAAGCTGCAATCTTTCCGAAAAAATGATCTTTAATATTAGTAAATTATACGACTATTTGGATTCTAAAAGTGCTAACATAGCGATCCATCGACTATTTTTCTTCTCACGTGGCAGTTCTTTTAAACACGAGGTATGGTTTAGATGGGTGCGGTGTTCGCCGCGATGGAGTTCTCCGCTGTTAACACAAATTTATTTGGACATGCCAGGCTGGCTGGACACCTTTGCAATTACGCAAGGTCGTCTGGTCTGCGTAAGACGGATTTTTTTGCCAAGCTGCCGCAGCGAAAGTGCCAAAGCATCCCCGCAGCTTGCGAACATTTACCTCTCAAACGATGTCGATGGCACACTCGAACCTAGCAGGAAGGTAATGGGGGTGAATGCCGGTGTATACAGCGAATATTGCATATGTTTTCTTTTCCTTCCGATCACTTTCGTTCTTCGGGAACGACAAACTTTCTATTTGTTGTGTCATTATATTTCGAATACGCCGTTCAAATATATTGGGAGTATGACGAATTCTATTACGAGGTGGTGTTTCGCAAGTTAACCACATTTTCTATTGGAGTATTATATATAGGCGAGACATGGTGCAACGCCAAACTTATCGCCTAAAATATTAATTTGTGTAACTTATACTACTGATAGATGGTACTTAAAATCTAGTGACTAGGTCGATAAGTAATTTTGCATAATATAAAATAATGTACAAACAGGAATATCGTGAAGCTGCATACGGTTCAGCTCGATTCTTCAATGCTGTTCAAAAATGTATGGATCTTTAGCCAGAGCGTTTGTTTAAAAAATTCCATGGAGAAGCAAATATATCTAACGAAAACCTTTGGTTACAAGTATTACGAAAAATTGGAATACTTTAACAATATTTATTTAATTGTTATAAACTACGGGTATACCGAAAGCTGCTAGTAGTATTTTTATTTCGAATGGAAGATATTTATTATTCATTCTATGTGCAAAACCTGGACTCTAACGGGAGTCCTTCAATGTCACCATAACTGTAGATCATACTGGTCCTTTCTTCTTTCAGAAGTTTGGCAGAATAATAAAATAAATATAACAGTATAATAGCCAGTACAACAAGATCTGTTAAAATTATTTATATGTGTAAGAATAAAATAGAAATAGATAACAGTATTTGTATACATTTACATATACATTTGTGCATTAGGTGATATACTTGAAAGATTCAAAGGGCAAGCTAAATAATGAACAAAACGCTGTGTTTGATGAAGATCTCACTTTGGCACTTGTTGGCTGTTAAAAAGAGACTTTATAATTCATGACACCACTGATTGAATAATATGTCTTTTAGTTTTGCACCCCCGCACTTTGTCTAACCTGTTTTAATTGCATAAAATGCTATGTATCACAGAAAAGTTTAAATTGTGTAGTACAAAATCTCCTTAAATAAAATGTCTTTATATTTGTATCCATTAGCAGTATAAAGTTTGCAACTTCTACAACTTCTTTTCTGCATCATTCACCATTGCTTATTAAATCAGCTACTACATAACGATTCGTACTAATATGTCACATGTATTTTTCAAAATGTAATCCATGAAGGAAAGTGGCTAGTGTTAGTTCAAAACAAAAGAAGACTTCTCAGAGATAATGTACATAGAGCTTCATATCATTATGTTAAGGTCCATAGAATAATATTATTGCTGCAACCATAACTTTTTGTTCAAATTTTGTTGGTATTCTGTTTGCTTAACTCAACAAGTCGATCTGTTCAGCTCAATCCTGTACCACGCGATCGTTTGTGTACACATACCGTAGAAAATAGGAATCCTTGCGTCTTTGTTAGCGATTGGGTGTGGAACATTAGATAAGAGCAAGCCAATGTCACCATCGAGCTGGGCAAGGTCGTCTAGATCCGCGCGCAAGCCTAAGAAATCGTTTACCAGCTCAGAATATAAATATTAAACCCCAACAAAGACCGGGTCTGCCTGATCGATGGTCCTCATTTCGACAAAGGTGCAGGTGGTTGACATTAATGGCAAGTAAAAATGCCCGCTGTAGGTTCATCATCGATTCGCCATCATAAATAACAATTGGGAGCAGACGTCTTCGAATTGGTCACGAACTAGCTGGAGTTGCAGGAGTTGCCAAAAAACAAAAGAAAGAAAATCGTGATGGTGATAAAGAATTTTGCATAGTAGATAATAATGATTGAATAATCCGAATCTTTCTGGATGTTTTTCGTCCCATCATAGCAGCCACGTAGCTAGAATAAAGCAGGAATACAAGCAATGAAAAATACAGAAGGAAGTAAAGAAAGATATAAGAAGAAAATAAGAATTGGTAAACGATTATCCATCAAGAAAAACGCGAATATTGGGAAATAAAAGTAAGAAAGATAGAGAACAGAACTGTTAACAAAGAAGGAAGAAACTTTTACCAAGACAGCAATATATAACAAAGAAAGAAACATCTAGAGAAGGTAAGAATGGTAAGGGGATGAAAACGGCTATGAGATAAAATATCAAAACTGATAACAAGAAGTTGGAAGAAGGAGGAAATGCCAGAAACATTTTAGGCCCGAGGGCCTAAACGGCCCTTTTTGTGGTAGATACGACAATGATTCCTCAGAGTGGGCAATGAACGGCGAATTCGTTTCAAGTAAGCCAACTTTAGAAAAATTGCCGTGAAGGAGTAGCTCTGAATTAAGACACACGCGTTCAAAGAAGTATGCTGTTTAGGGATTAGAATCTCAGCCGAAAAGTAGCATTTGTTATTGAGTGCGATTTTAATAGCCCGCACTTTCGCAAAAGGTGAAAATGCGTTGTAAAGGTCGTCGCATAGGTTAGCATTTTGGCTATAAGCGGACTTTCATTCGATGAGTTCGCATAACGCAATGCTTGTGAGAAGATTTTTGACCGCAATTAGTACCATCTCACAATTACAGTGAACGTCAGCATGTGTAACTCGCATTAGAGAAAGTCAGCAGCAGCACACAGGCGACCGTTTCGTGATTTACTATCGATGGAGATACAGTTACAAGATTAGTTGAGTGTATACGCTGAAGTTGTCGCTAAATAATAAGAATATAACGCGATTGCAAAACTAACGACCTAGACCAGGCTACACGACCAGATACCTTTCTATTTCTACCGGCCCGTGTCTCTTATGCAAGGACCAACAGCAGCTCACTAGAAAAAAGGCTGACAATTGCCCTGTATTTAAATGGTCTCTTTAAATGCACCGCCTTGCGCGAGTTGCTTTACTGCCGAGAATTACGGCAATACGGGGTTTCCGAAGACAAAGATGCAGACTGCTGAATAACTAACAAAAAAGCATTAGCAGCTAGATGATACATTCGAAGATCGCCAGAGTATTTAGTTTCGTCTTCATGATTATGGCGTTATATTTGTTAAACGCCTTGTCAGGTACAGTGGATCATCTGAATAAAAAAAATGTGAGAGCAATTCGAGATTAATGCTGTTAAACAATACATGATAAGAAATAATCTTCGGTTCTTCGGGATGCTGAAATGGAAAGATCACATCATATCACATGTTGACAGCTTTATGTTTAATGATGACAACCACATATTGCCTCAGTTTCAATCAGGGCTCCGTAGAGGGTTCATGTAGTTGAAAGACAGCACTTATGGAAGTGATGCTAAAATCACTAGCTCAGAAGAAAGTGGATCTGTTTATACTGCTTTACTTCTCTAAAGCATTTGGCACCCTGAATCATAACATAACAGTAATACGTTTATTACTGGTTACTTTGCACTATTACTACTTCATGGTATCTGCTACAAAGCTGATTAAGAGTTACCTCAGTGCGTTTGCGTGGGTAATCAGATCAGTACACCGACGACACTTAACTGTTATTGCTTTTTTTTCAAGGAGAAAATTAATAAAGATATGATGTGTTTCTCTGATAATGCGAACAATCTCGAGCTCGTATTGAACTTTAATAAATCTAACATCATTCTTTTCGTGTTAAAATTTCCTATAGAAAACACTCGTCTGCTGATTCTACAATCAACTCGTGACGATTCGGCCTGCAGCCTTTGGGCACTTAAAAGTTGCTGAATTTAGTGTGCACGTACCATCGAAGTCGAACCATGTCCAACACCTCCATGACTATTGAATCACCACAGGCAAATCTTGTCTTATCTATGCAAAGCATATAAATCTAGATCAGTAAACGTACATCCACGCTTGAGCCGTGTACCTACACGGCAATCCAGCTTTGGCTGTAAATCTCCTGCGGATGCGCAATTTTTTCCTGCCCACGGGTTCCTGCAGGCGTCCAGGAACGCCAGTCATGGATTTTCATGCTTTTTATGGACTACCCGCTTACTTTTCAGCTAAACAGTTAGAATTGTCGGCCTCAATGATACACATGTTTGCCGTACTAAAAATGTTAGCAATTTTACGTAAAACTGTCCCGCTTTGTATAATAAAGGAAACGAAATAATCTCACAGCAAAATGTACAAKAACTTCTTTTATGATTTCCATTTGTTGTAAAATTAATAGCAGCTGTGTGTATCAAAGGTTGAATTTAGATGTAGTCAATACTGGTGCGATCTGCGGCAGGCATAGAAAGGATTTGTTCTCATTCAAGATCGTCAGATCCAAAAAATCAATCAATAAGATTTAGGTTCTTGAAACTTATTTCGATAAGAACTATCAATGAGAACACGAGTGATAACTGCGCAATAAATCCAGCGTTTCACAAGACTTCTCTCTTCTGAGTATACCCAATTTATGTAAATGCACGATGATACTATTCGACAACCTGTTACCAGAACAGTTAATGAGCACCTTCACCCAGTTAAAATTAAATTTCACTTCTCCAGCTGGCACGGGACCTAAATTATCTACGGATGTGTATGAATTATCTCTCCAACGGTCAGATCGTTCCGAACCTGAACCTGATATGCAATTGCCCACGAAGAACTGCATAGTCTACTTATAATTACGCAGAGTATTGATGCGTGCTATATTTTCTTATTGTGCTGAGGCAAATTCGGGTCACTACAAATGTTGTCGGCCTTAACTTGGTAGACATAGTAGAAATTTGTTGTATCCATTCATTAATCAAACTAAATGTCAGATTTTAATGCTTCAGTTGAAATATTTTATAGGTAAATGGGACCTTCATTCACGTGTGATGTACGTAGGTAAAATTAGTCACCAAAATAGTTGTTAACAAATGATACGTAATATTGTTTGGGTCAATAGTTACGGCTATAACAATTTTGTGGATCATCATTGGGATCCTGGGATCCTAAGCTACCTAAGGTTGAGACAAAAAAAAATAATTTGGAAATATTAACTGAAACTGGACCAATAAACTTAAGCGAATGCCAATCTTTTCTTTTTGATGTGAAACAATAGTATTAAAGAACTTATTCTGAAGTTTTTCAGTCGTAATAATATATTTCTTATCCATTTTAGTTGCTCTGGGTAAAAATATTTTTTGCAGAGTTGCAGCTAGCAAGAGTTTATTACAAAACCGCATGTTTTTGCAAGGATGAATAAAGGACTCGCACGCGGAGGTATTCGGTAAAAGTGTACAGACAGGATATACGCACGAGGTACTACGATGATGTAGCATTCCTAATACGTCTCCCTTTATCTGAAATTGAATGCGGATTGTGATCTTGACTTACCGGAAGCCATCGAAGCCGTCATCGGAACCGTTGATGGTCAAGACAGGAGCCCTAGCGTACGCCTTCGCGACCCTTCTGTTCCTCTCGAGGACGATGACTTTGGACCAAATCTCGTCGTCTATCTGGTTCCACTTGTCCAGCACCTCCTGAATGTGATCCTGGAATGAGGAATCCGCCAATTAGTTCCCCGCCAATGCACGACGACATGCTCTGTTTTATGTTAACATATAAAACCGTAATGGCAGTTGGAATAAGGTAATTGCGTGTGTATCGAAGTGGATACGCGGATAACCTGTTCACCATATATTATCCTAAGCGAAGTATGACAGGATAATATGTCCAGTCCGGTTCAACTAGCAGTAGAATGGCATAATGACCGTTTAACTGTATCGCTAAGTGTGTTAGTGGTGTTGGTGGTCGGCTTTTGCAGAACACCACTGAACATCACGAGTACACTTCACATATGATCGACATTTATTTGCTGGACGCACGTGGCCGATTTAATCAAATATTGGCCGCCTTAACATGGTCCTCTGTTGAACGTCTACAAGAAATCGTGTGGATTTAGCGGTCAACCAAAAATTTTCAAAGATAAATATTGATCGAGAACCGTTTTTATATTTTTAATGTAGTTTGTAGTATATTGTGTGGATTCAGGATCGTTGCCAGAGTTACTACTGACTTAGGTAAACTATTCATGTATGAATTATCTCTATTGTACGTGCTTACAAGTATCTTTATGCCACCTTTTTGGAATAGCTTGCATTTAGTACGCAACCTGTTCATAGTCACCTGCATGAGTCTTTATCATTTATTATAGGTAGATCCTACCTTTGCTTCTAAAACGTATCTTATATATTGAGGAGAAGTTGGGTATGTTTCAGTATTTTTCGACTGTAAACCATGAGCCTACTATTCTATCTTTTCGCAAGAGAAATGGACCTAAAAATTGTTATAACTGAATATTTACTATATACTCTGTGGTACTAATCATGAAACAAATCATAAAAGCTATATATAAAAATACCTGCAACATTTAAACCGTAAACAATTGGACGATTTGTGATATTTCGATTTGAAATTAGCCACTTTTCCATTTTGTGTATAATTAAATAATTATTTTATATTCTGCACTGGACTTATAAAACCTGTAGGTACACCAGGAAAGCTCAAACACAGGCAGTTGAACAATTTGCCACTATTAGCACAAACCTACTAATTCGATACCGTTATTGTCAACGCTGGCAGGGATTTAAAGGTAGGATGAGAGGATGCTGGCGACCACACGCAAACTTAACGAGTATGGATGAAACCAAACTTAGTCATTCAATACAAAACGCCCACGTTTCCTCTTGGTTTCAGTAGCAGTCCGAGGTAGTAATTTGTTATAATACGAATCTTCGCGCATCTCGTCCAGTTGCGTTTATGTGGCCATTGTTCGGGTGCGAATTTTCCCATTGCAAGAAACCCCGTGTACATTTCGAAAGCAGCTTTACATATAATCTGCTATTTAAAGTGAAAACGAAAAAAAGTTGGGTACTTTTTGTTCTGCAACTTCTAAAAACGGCTAGGTGCGGTCGCTAACAGGTGAAAGCTCCTCCAGCGAGTGGAACCGTGGCCAATCATTTTATATTGTTGTTATCCTAAGTGCAAATTGTCACTGTTATAATGTGTCAAGTCATTTGTTACGTTGGGAATATTTTTTTCGAAGGCGGGGTCGGAACATCCACATGCGGAGCACAGGGGGTTAATAGGGTCTGTGAATGTATTAGCAAAGAAATAATATAACAAGTCTTAATAAAATTTTAAAAAATTCTATCCAATCTTCCTTCAAAGGAAAACAAAACAATTCAAGCGAAATATGAATAATTAATAGACGACCAGGCTTGTACAGAAAGTCCAGAAAGTCGTCAGTTTTCAGAAGAGAAACATGTTTATTTATCCAAGCACACGATCTCCACAAAACCCGACAATATATTTATCACCGGGATGATCCACGGGTTATTATACTAAAACGTTTAGCGCAGGTACGACCCCGTGGACCTTGTTCTTCTGTTTTGATGCAGCAGATAGCAGGCCGGAGAATGCACCAACACTTACACAGCAATATATTGTAACAACCGCGGGACTACCACGCCACAATAAATACAAAATAATTTTACATTCTGCCCACATACGGTTGCATAATCACGAAGTTTATCAACGTGGACGCATGTAAGTCTACCATGTAGGTCATAAATACGATGGAAAAGGGTTTATCGCTACGGCGATTTGTGTTTAAGGATATAATTGTTTGTGTAGCGAGGACGTGATACAACAACCTTTGTCTTCACCTTTGCCATGAAGTCTTCGCAATTCTCCCAGTTCCTCAAGTATAACCGCTCTTAAAAAACAAATTTGTTGCAAAATTTTATGTTTATGGCAGTTCGTATGTGTGTATTGTACAAATGCAGTAGACGCTAGTAATTTTCTTTAGACGTTTCTTCTGCTAATGTGCCAGACATCTTCAGAGGGACAAGACATCGAATCTTCCGCATCAGTTTTGGAATGTCCATAGATATCTGCGTAAACTGCCAAAATGATCGAATTGCGCATTAGAAGTTTTCCATGCCCTCGCGAATTCAACAGATGGTTTTACAACATCGAACTTTTGTTATGCTTTGTGGGTCCTGTCTCGCTTCTTTGCATAATATTTCATTATTTGCTCTAACAGCGAAGTTTATTAGGCTCTTTCTTGGAAGAGAATGGCCAGCTGCATTTAATAATCGTTTGTTATGGAGTTTTTCAAGCACAATAAAAATCACTAATCCGTGGAGCCGAAAACATTCGCGAAAGTTCGGTCCTCTCTGTAACAAATTAGACGTTGCGGTCAAGTCAAAATGTCAATAACCAATAAGGGGGCAATAGTCTTATTTGCAAGGTAAGGAACGAGTTTCGGAACACCGTTTGCTCAAATCCAACGACAAACAGTTTGACATTACATCGGCCCTTGCGTTCAAGCGACGTGTGAATTGAACGAAAGAAGATGGTGAGACCAGGTTGCGTCAGCGTCGGTATGACACAACGCTAATATTTTAGGAAACCATAACGAAACGAGTACAGTACCCCGAGAATGCCAAGGTTCCATGAACGGTGTTCCTCCGCTTCATGCCTCGGGCATAATACATATTGCGTTATGCGACGTATCGTTTCGAATAAGCGGCATCCTCATTTTGAAAATCCCATTCGCGCGAGTACGCGAGATACAGTTACACTAATTACTGCAGTTATATATAGGGCCGGGAATCATCCCGCGTGTGCACTCCAACACATAATCGAAGTATGCAAGCAATGCGTGTTACCTTTCCCTGCGGCACTCCACAAGCCGTTACCGTGCACGTCCTTGTAATATTATGTACGCTTGCAGGATTTTATGTCTCGCATTATTACTGGGGCAAATCCGCCGAGATAATTATTCCGTTTCGACACGATAGTTCGTTCTTTTCTGCCCCGTGTGATTTTCTTATTAACAATAACCGAGTATGCGAAAACGAGCCGTGTTGCAATACGGCCTATGCTTATGCGCCGAAAACTAGAACAGTGGAATAAATTAGCCTCACTCGCTTGCTGAAAATCATTTACTGGCATTAGCAACATCGGTCGGAAACGCTCTAATTTGACAAAGCAAAGCCAGTTCGCAACGTCTACGTTAACAATTTGAGCTAAAAAGATCCTCGTTCACTTCTCTGTATTATCTTTATATGAGCGAATCATGGAAAATTCAAAGCCTAACAAAAAACAAAGCAGAAGTCATCCAAGAGATTGAAATGATGAATGTTGACATACTCATTTTTATTTAAAAAAAACAGTAAAGGCTACAGAGAGGAACAGCCTACAATCATACCTGGAGTAGGTACCACAACAAGCGAACAAGTAAACGAAGAATAATTAAATTAGAAATAAGTATCTTTCATCAAAAGACAGCAGTAATAAGCGTTTATGGAATGAAAAACAATAACAGTACCTAGAGATGACAACGAAGCTTTCTTTGATAAAGTAAATGGTAATTACAAATTGATTACTGGGAAGAAGTTGAAAACAGCTAACTTCTAACTGAAGAAAACGGAAAACGCTAGGTTAAATAATTTAAAAAAATATATCCGTGGATTTAGCTTTGGGTCCTTGATAATGAAACATTTTATATATAAAAAGAAACACTAGTACTTAGCTGTTCCATGGAATTTTATAAATGCTTGCAGATCTGTTTCGTACCTTTTGGTTTTTGATACTTTGAAGAAGAACCGAAAGGTTCGAAACAGTACTGTATAATTATTAAATTCTGTGAAACAACCAAGTGCTTTTATATTTTATTTATTTAAATTAGATCAAAACACTGAGAAACGTGATAAACCTTAAAAATATTATGCTACCTATATAAAAACTGTTATGGAGACATGTGGTATACCTACATTGAAACTGAACAAGCAGAAGAAGAAGGTACATTATTTCTGATAATCAAAAGTCTTAAAGTGCATTAGTGCAGTTACCTACATATTATTTGGTATATCCAAAGCGCCCGAATTTTTTTTTTGATTGCGGTTTTCAGAGCTAACGACGAACCACAGACGAGGATGTTCTTCCCCCATGGTGTTAAATTCAATTTATCGGTCATCGGCCCTTGCCTCTGTTGGGTTCCTCCGATTCAATTTTTCGCCAGATTTAGAGCCTGTTCGGGAGGCCAGACGTACTGTCGAGTACGTTCTTGACATTTGCGGAGTCCCTGACTACCGACCAAACAACTTTCACGCGCCGCACCAATCGAAAGCAAATATTTTGATTTGCACACGAGAGCCTCAGCCCATTGTCTCCCAGTAAATTACACCATCGTAGACGAAATTTCACCGCCGCCGATACACCATAAAATGCAAGCTGAAACGGTTGCCAAAAATTACAGTTTAGGGGGCTTCCTGCAAGGGAAAAAGATTTGATGCATATTTTGAACGCTATGCTTTTTACAGTCCGTCACAACTGCAACCTGTTTGCATTAAAAAATCAACTCTGCTACGTCCTTGATAATAAGTGAAACTACACCATATATGCCTACTTTCAAATTGTAGGAAAACAACGATCTCAGTTTAATGGACGTAATTATACGCAGTGCATAGCGAGAGGGAGAGAAACGGCTTACGTTAATTCTAGGTACAACGCTGGTCTTTTTCTCTGCATGTGGTGGGCAGTTACAGGTTTTGTGACAAAAAAATAATATAGAACGAGAGTTGTATAATTCGGTTGCGCAAGCACGCGATTTGCAGGTCCTTTCTACTCGCAGTATTATCAGGCGCAAACAAACGACATGTTAATGGACCAGCGCAGATTCGCAACCGTTTTATGTAACGACCATTTCTCATGGTAACCTACGAACATAGTTACTTGATTATTAAGGGAAATTGACGTTTTGGTAAATGAAAATGGAAAGACTTTAAAGTTTGTGTGAACTTTTTAATAAAACTAACAAAATCTGTAATCAACTGAAAGATTTCTGTGTATTTAGGGCTAGTAATATGAAACCCAAAATAAATCTTTTTATTATTCCATCTGATGATCAGCTATCACCATCCGGTATCCCCAGTATCCGAAGCTACAGCAATACAATGAAATATGCTAATGCGAAAAATAAATTTGAAAGGTGTATTGACTTACGGTTAAAGCTGTACGAAGTGCTACATTTCAACGTGTGGTATAGAGATAGTCCTTTATCGAACAATAAAATAAACAATGTTTATTGTCGCCATCCTGACAGCGTGTATATAAAAAGCGATAGTAAAACCACTTCATCTGTGTACGGTCTTTCTTCCCGAGACGTTTTTTAATAACAGGGCCACGCTAGAGTTATTTGTCCATGACGTGTAAGACAATAGGCAATTAATGCTTCTGAAACCTGTCCGTCCCGATTTACATTTTTATTGATTTTGTTAGTGCTCGCCCACTTCTTCAACCTAAAAATCTTTCGACCATCTAATAGCCATATTCGTAATAATGATATGGTATTATGGAAATTGCCACGTTAGAAAATACCTCTGACATACTATAAACTTTTGTTGTTCTTTATGATAGAGCTGATGAAACGCATCGCAAGTGAAGCAATTGTGGCATAGTCGCAGCCGGTACACGAATAATTCCGTGATATGATCCCGAAAACGGACGGTGACTTCAACGATCGATCAGGAAACAAAGTCGGCTACATCCTATTATGCTCAATTAAGATAAGATATTTCACGATATTTGCATTTCGTTTATGTATCTGGTTTTGTTATGCTGGGTGTCCTAAAAGGTTAAAAAACACAAGAAAAAAGATTCTTTTCGACACACTTTTGAATTCAGGTGCGTTGTTTTACAGCATCATATTTAGCCTCAGGAATTTGTGATAGCATTTTTCTTCACATTTTAGACACCCTGTATTTTAATAATTATACGAAGCAATCTTAAGTAATTCGACAAATTATGGAACAAATGGAAGACAGGGTAATCACAGTCGTGGATAATTTTGGGAAAATCAAGTGTAGCGATTTCAAAACAAAAAGTAACATAGGTAGCCTTTGAACGATTTCAAAAATGTATTTGAATCACGGAATTTTTTCCGCCACTAATCTTCATTTCAGTCTTCCAGCTTTAACTATATACGTGCATCTATAGGCTGCATGGGCGTAAATCAATGATGTAAAAAACTGCACGGGTAAGAATATTCGCTGCATCGGCATGTGTGCTTGATCAGTTGGCCACTGCGAGTGGTTTATTTCTTGTTACACATTCTATTTAACTACGGGGAGATAATTATGTAGAAAATAATTGAACACACGGCGCTCGGAGAGAGTTATTTTATCGTCGCATGTGATCTTCCGTTGCATAGTAAATATTTAGTTTTTTTTCCGAATGACTTCAGATAGAAGGTCACAGCGAACAAAGTTCCAACGTTATCGTTAATTACAGCAGCGACCTTCAATTTCCTAAACCTTTTCAAATGCGGTCTTTCAGAACTGTATCCTGCTACAAATTCCTGGGTCTAGATAATTGTTCAGAATGCATTCGAGCATTCGTTCCACTTGTGGAACCAATTCTGCGAGGCAGTTTTCAGCGTTTAGAGCAGTCCTGCTGACGGTGATTGTACTGGACATACGTGTACCTGAATCACAAGTCTATTTTTAGCTTTCACTCAATGGTATTTTACGATTGGGCGTCTCATATTGAAGATTCCGCTGGTATGTCATCCGTTCGATCATCCTGCGGATGACCGAGAAGACGCGGCCTCCACTTTTTCGATTTTACTTGGATATAATGCGCGTTTACTTTCACCGACCCCCAGTATTTGACAAATTAAAAGCCCATTTCTCGCACACCTTGTTGCTCGTTAAATTACAGATATCGTAATTCTTTTTTAGTGGACTGCAATTATAAGATTGTTAGGGTGAACGTATACTGCCCAAACGTGTATTCGTGCCAACAGGTTCTTCTTGAAAGTGATAGCCATGGCTGACTGGTACTGATAACGACTTCAAGATGACGTTTTTCGTGCAGTATCATCATTTCATGAAGTAAGTGGGAAATTTGTTCTCTTCATTATCACCACACGATGTTATTTTGTCAAGTCTAGATTAGACGCTCTTTCGTCAAATATATACGAGAGTTAACCAAGCTCTTACAACATATCAAACTTCCACAGTGTGGAATTTAATACTTTTAATTTGAAGCTAAAGCTTAAACGATTATTAACTATTATAATGGTAAATATGATAAAGCGTATATGCATGACGTATTTTTGAGTACGTCCATCTACTTGAAAAAACACAGAAAGCATGCGGGCCGTGTCATTTTTTAATTAATATATTTAATAATTGCAGCGAGATGCCCTTTACCGCGACCGCGACTCAACAGTTTATTAGTTTTCTTGCCGTCAATTAAAAACGAACAATCTCGAGTCACTTGAACAAGAAAAAGCTGCATCTCTAATAACTTGCCGCGACTGAGCTCATTATACAGCGGCATGTCTAGAATTCGCACGTCAAAAAGGTATCTGCAGATTCATTACACGAGAATTAAACTACTTTGGACATATTAAATTTTGATATCATCCGAGATAGGCGTTGTAATTTCGCCCACACGGGGTTCACGACCCACGTATGGAACGGACAACAGTCAACTGCCCGTCCACGGATTTGGTGTAGGTATATACAGTAGGCACACGATAGAAAAATTTTGCGAGTTGGCTAGCGTGTTGCCAGGCTTTGCATTTATCTCGCTGTTTTCTTTCTTAAAATCTCGACAGGTTCTCTATTTTCACCTTACAACTGACCTAACGAAATCGATTATCATGGCGGTGGTTTTCCGATCGCAGCGGGACTTTCTATTTCAGTCGCGAATTAACAGAGTAGTATTAGTAGTTGTCTAGTACGACAAACAAATTAAAAGTGTTTGTTTGTACAAAGTTCAGCACGTGTAGAAAAAGATAGTATACTTATTTCTCGTTCAACATACTATAATTGTTAATTTATAAAACAAAATATTCCTGAAAATAGTAGTAATCTTTAGTGAATCAAAATATTCTCGTGTCAAAATTTGCAAAGGAAGAGAAAATAAAATTTGGACATTTATTATTGGGTGGCTCAGTCCCCATCCAGGTTTTTGTCTTATGACGATTGAAAAGCAGGTCAGAAGTTACATTATGGAAAAGTATGCTTCGAACTCACAAGAAAGGTGCAAAGACTTCCTGCGATACACTAAACGGAAACAGCTAAAACGCACGTGGAACGCCTATCAATTATATTTTACTACGACTTGATTCATAAATACCGTGCTATCGACACTTCCAGATTACCATACACTTCATAGGAGGTGTTATTTTATTCACCCCGACTGTTCTCACAAAGGTAGCTACTTATAACACCTATACAGTAGAAGATTTTGTAATGTAAAATGATTACGCGGTTACAGGTAAATATMTTACAGTAAATAATCCAAAACTATTTTAAAAATGGTAGAAACTACAGTAAAAGTAGTGAGAATTTCACACCAACTGTAGAGTTAACCGTAGAGCTTTTTTAGATTAGGTTACGAAGACAATAAATCGACCATCTTCTACTTTACCTTGTAAAGCTTGTCCTTCTGATACCAAACATCCTCCTCATCTTCGGGTGGCTGGAAAGTTGTGTCCATGTGAAGATCATCCCGTGAGCGCGACAGTATTCTTCTCCTGGATACCATCTCAGACGGAGGGGGTGGTAGTGGTAGCTCCAAGGGATTAGCACTGAAAGCAATGAATGGTAAGCGAAAGCCTTGATCATGGAGGAATTTGCGGAGCCGTGTGACAATCGCGGCAATAGAAGGACAAATTCATTTCCACTAATTACACTAACGTCGATGGGTCTATCATTAATACACCAGCCAGTACAAAAATAATTGCCGGTGACAATGTACAGGCGGAGCAAAGTTAAACTGCATAAAATTAGACTTGGCCTACCATAGGCATTGTTGCTTAATATTAACACTACGCTTACGAATGCAAAGATGTAATTTACGATTATATATATAAAACCGCTGGAGAATAATATAGGTTTGAGTTCTTGAGTAAATTTTTCTTGGATATTTTAGATTCAGCGCTTTTCAACTGTCAATATACACATAAAGGGGAAGCAGAGAAACGTTTCTCAAATAAATACAATTCAGTTCAAAATAACAATTCCAGTTTCAATAAGTATAAGAGTTTTGGGTAAATACACGACAAATATATGAAACAGATGAATTCGGAGTACAGCGGCAGCCCAGTACATCAACAGCAATGATATACCATCAAATAAAACACCACCTAGTCTTCGTATTCCAACAAAATTTGATTAGACTCCCTTGGTGACAATCTGCTAAGTTATGGGGTAGAACTATACTATAGATTCTTGTTTTTTTTTGCTATAACAGCATCCCCCTTGAATATGTTAGGGAATTATAGAATCTGTGATGCACTTACGCCACTTCACCACCTTTTTTTGTCACCTATCGAACTAGGGTCGTTTTTATCTTCGTCCGTTGTACAAGAGATCTTTCGAGCAAAAAGATTAATTAAGTTTATGGCGCGGGTTAAGTCGGTCATAGAACGAATGGTAGGTATGTCTGGCATGGTAGCTGTACGCCATCAGTGCACGAATTGCTATTCCACGCATGTAAGCCGTGTGAAGTTACCGTTGAATACCGCCAGTTTTCACATATACGAATGGCTCGGGCACCTTTTCAGAATACTGAATGGTGGGTGTCGCGTTATAAGCTACCCACAAAACAATACAGTTACACAATATACATTAAACATCTTTGGATTCCTACTCTGCAATTCCATTTTGGCAATATAGTGACTAATCTCACGGAAAATCTGATGCCGACACTATAATCTGCAGGGCATTTGGAAGGGGATACTTAGATGCAATTATTATTCTTCAACAACAACAAAATATAGTTGCAAACAATTTAAGCAGTTTAGTTTTTCGTAAAAAAAACTGTCCGTCGTTAAAGATAGATCCCTTTAGGACGTTGCCCTCTGAAAATATAGCTCTTTCTAATTCCTTTGATTTTTTTTATGATTTTTAAAGCGATTTTCTTGGACCACTTGTAATGCGACCAACTGATGTCAGATTTCGCTAAGTATTTCCTGACAACTAAAGTTCATTAGCGAAGCAAGATAAAATTATTAGGTATCCTAAAGCTCTTTTTGAACAGTACTTTTTTAATGCGATAATTTCTAACATCGAAAAGTTTTATGTGACAGAACAATTTTTTCATCCAACCCTAATTAAAGTTATCCATGCAGGTGTTTGCTCTTTCTTTCATGGGACACGCATGTCAACACCTGTTCACAAAAAAGTCGGAACTGTGGGTGTGTATTTGCCTAAAGGTCATTTCGCCAAGAGTGAATCTTCGCGAAATATAGACCCCTAGGCTAAATTCGTAGCTAAGGCTACTTGCTATTTCACCACGCTCTAATCCGCAACAAGGAAATTCCATATACCGAACGCGTTCATGATATCGTGTCATCAATCATTGTCTGTTGTTAATTTCTTATTTGATTCAAGATAGCTTTATTAAAGAACAACACCATGTATACGGCGTGTCCGCGTCGTTAATTTATTTACGGGTGTTAATGGTAACTACATGGCCTACCAATGTTACTGTAGACGAAATTTTCAAGTAATTTTAGGACTTTTACTGCAACCAGGATCGAAGTTAGAATCTCAGTCAAGGTACTGCTTTGGCAATTACCGATGTTTTGTCTCTGACGAATGTTAGCTCAAAACTCTAAAAAAAAAACTAGATGATCTTCCTTTATTAAAGTGTAAAGATATGCAATGTCTCTCACTCATTTACTGA
The DNA here is from genome assembly GCA_025024175.1 of Rhyzopertha dominica. NCBI lineage: Eukaryota > Metazoa > Arthropoda > Insecta > Coleoptera > Bostrichidae > Rhyzopertha > Rhyzopertha dominica. The sequence continues at coordinate 2,113,247 of QCXZ01000086.1, forward strand.
TGCCTTTTTCTTGACTATTTTCTTTCACTTAGTCCTGTCCCTTGCTATTCTTCTAGCTTCGTGCCAGGTGAAATTTCGCTTTCTCAACATATCGGCCACTGTCCTGTTCAATGTCTTCTGTGGCCTTCCTCTTCTCTTATTTCCCTGTGTTTTTGCCTCCCATACTAGTTTTGCTGACCTTTCCTCATTTATTCTCACCAGGTGCCCGAAATACTTTAGTTTATTTTCTGCCGCAGTTTGATTAATCGACTCTATTTCCAGTTCTTCTCTAATTTTATCGTTCCTTATTCTGTCCGCTCTAGTCACACAACACGTCTTAAGTATTTCATCTCCGTTGCTTGCAATCTACTTAAAAGTCTATCATTTAACACCCAACCTTTAATTCCATTTGTTAATCTTGTATACCGTCATCTTTGTCTTCTCACTTATTTCCCTTTTACTTATTAACTTCCTCTTTCTTCCCAAGCCTATCTTTTATAAGTTTCTTAACTTTTATATTTTGCTTTTTGTATTTTGCACAATTATCTGTTATTCCATACTTCTTTTTTATTTCCTACTTGGCTTTCTATCTCCTCATTCCACCAATTTATCTGTTTTTTCCTTTTATCTACTAAGATTTTTTGGTATTTATACCAACAACAAAAAAACTCCAGTATCAAAATCGGCGTTTTTGATTACAGTCGAACTAGTCGGAATTGATTTCCCTTTTTAGTCAAATTTGTTAGGGTTCAAATCCTTTGTAGCATGTAGATAAAATCTGTTTAGTTGCTATTCTTAATTGCGCCTGGTTTGTAAGTTTTTAGGTTGCAGTTTTTGAAAATCAACGACAAGTAAAACAACATATCGCTATAATGTGATAACGTGGTACGGTAAAGTTATTTAGTTCGATAGGAACCTGCTGTTAACCTTCCATTATCTACGCCTTTGGTATGTGGAGAAGGCATAAATGGCAAAACCTTCACGGATTCCGGCACACCCAAAAAATAAATTCAGACCAGACGGAACCTTAATACACGACAGTGTACGTATAATGTTGCTAATACGCTTTTCACACATGTCCACGCTTTCTATTCGGAGCCACTTCAAAACCACAGCAAGAGTTAATATCGTATTCATATAGGGACACTTGCGAACGTGTAAGGCGTTTTAGCTTTCTCTGAATGCAATAATTACAATTATTTGTCTCTCTGTGTGTGGCTTGGTGCTACTTGAAATTGTTCTAAATGTGCCACAGTACGAATGCGGCGCAAGTGAAAGCATACTTTACCAGCTGTATGCGGTGAATTGGTGTGAATCTTTTTTAACGGCTGTGGGCTACTAAATGTTGGATTTGAGCAACAAGTAACCTTTTCACGCAAATATGGATATAAAATAGCTTTTGGGGGAAATGGTCATCGTAATTTTGCGTATCTAATGCAGTTTTACTTTATGTTTTGTTGGGCTACATAATTTGACTTTATTTTTGCATATTTTTTAATGGGACACACTAACATATTGATATTGTTTCTTAGTAAACAAAACAATGCAATAACAATTTTTATTTAAAGGAGTGAGATCTGACGATCTTGATGGACAAATGTCCATAAATGTGCCGTACTGAAATCTGCTATACCTATTAATTTTCTCTAACGTGCCTAGACTTTTGTAGAAATTCTTTTAAAAAAAGTCAGATTTTTAGTATGGTGGGGCACTCTTATCAATCAATTGTCGCTTCAAAATTCACCCTGAAACTGGTGGATCGATCTGGACTATTTTCTACCGAAGGGCACGTCTCAGCACATTAATATCGTGCACCCCCTGGAAAATTACGCCTAAAGGTGATAAGTTCTTAAACATATATGTCTACAGTTAGTAAAAGTGAAGCAATAATGGCATAGTCTCGCCTGGGGTGCCAAAAATCCCGCAGTATCATCCCGGGACACCGTCAGCTGGTGACTTCAACGGTGGATCAGGCGTCATACCTGTGGTGCGTGTAGGCTGGTGGGTAATCCTGTTTGAAACAGATGCACTATGCAGCACTGGCACTACGCGTGCATATCCTGGTCGGTGCCAAAAACTAAGGACGAAAAGGACCGCAGCAGCGGTTGCCCGTACAACACACGCGCGGCAACTGAAAGTTAGCGGAACATGCTCCGTGGCGCGCGCAGATTTGACTTGGGGCTCATTATGACGTGAGTAAGTGGGCCAGTCCCTATCGCTCCGCAGCTGTAACTGTTTTCCAAGGTAAGCCGAAGTACTTTCTTTTATTAAATAGTTGCATATCAAAAGTGTCTCGACATCTCGCGGCAACCTCCGAAAGGTCTGGGCCTGAGCCACTCTGGGATCCCCAGGTAGACCAAAGTTGGAGCTGCCACCAAAATTAATGAATTGTATCTTATTATTGTGGTAATGATAAAGCAGSATTAATTTACYATCATATAAATGTCAGAAATTAAAATTTCAAGTCAGAATTTCGAAATTAAGGTCAATAACACTTTAAACTCAAAGTAACTATCAGTTTATCTTACATTTKACCAAAACACTGCATGACAGAAAGAAGGAAAGGAAGGAAAGAAATCTAAGTGTGTAATTCCCACATCAAGTGAGGATTAACTTCGCTTTATCATATCTGCACATACCCCGATGGCCATGGCCAACATTTAAGAAAAATGTAGACTCGTCTGATGAGAAGTAAATATTATAAAGAACACGTGGATTATTGTTGACACGTTCTTTTATTTTTCACAGAAACCTGGTCCATTGGAGAATCCTGAAAAAATTGTGTATTTTTCATGAAAGCAACATGACCCAAAAGTTATGCAGATGTTTGTATGGAGCTGTTCTATCCTAGTGGTTGTTGTTATAAAATAAACTCACAATCTCCCCACGTACCTGGATAACAAACATAATTTTGGATTGGTAATTTCAAGGTTTTTAATGCATTAGAGATCCAGTGATATCTAATTACCCACTGCACCCACGATAAATTGAGTCATTTTGAACTTTTCAGGAAAAGGAAAATTTCTCTTCTTCCTATATGTTCATTAAAGTTGATTAAATCTAATGTTCAATTGTGATCATTCTGTAGCTGCATATTTAACAAGATACAACTGTATACTTTTAAAGTGTAATAATAAATCAATGAATTTTAAATATGAGGTTACTTATTTGTGAAGGGATCCATTCAGTTTCTGCGGTTGCCTGATCGACTTTATGAGTGGTTCGTATGCTTTTGATAGGATGTTGATTTATCTTACTGCCGCGAAAAATACAGTTACTCCAGCCGCGGGTTCTTGTAAATTTCACGCAGCGTTTCGGTTTTATCCCCGCATCGAAATAACATAATCCTGTTAAAAGCTTTTGTCATTCTTGCGACTGCCATGCTCGGTCCTCTTAGCACCGCTTAAAAGCTTAAAATCATTGACCCCCCTTTGGAAGAGCAACTTGGACCCGAGAATCAGGTATGCATAAGAATTCAACTGAAAGTAAACATGATCAGTTCGTATTGTGGGCGCGCTAAAAACTTCGGCAGTGCAGAATTTCTGGTATGCGTCAAGTATAATACGAGATCGTTCAACAGCATTTCTTGCGAAGACGCATATCAGGAATATATTTTAATATATTTTGCGTACACGCCTTGATATATTTGTGCGTGAGCACGAAGCGAATTCCGAATTAAATCAAATTCCACGGAGGTTATGAATTTCCAGTATGCAATGCTCCTCMCCAACATTCAGCTCTGTTGTTACCCCAAAATTGCGGATAATAGWCTAAGAAAACAGTAAATCTGACTTAATTTATTTATTTTGCAGCAAGTTTGTAGCAAGAGATTTTTGCAGGAAAACTTCTAATATAATTTTCAATCTTTTTTATTGTTTACTTCTCAGAAAACGACGGTTTTCATGTTAGCTTTTTTACATACATTCATTTGATGTCCCTTAGGTGGATAGGTTGCTCTTTAATAAGAGGAAATCTATTTCAAACTTCAAAGTGTTGGTTTGTTATTTGATGGAGTCTGATGGCTTTGGACAGACTGGTTCTGATTTTTAGGTTTGTCGAGCAGATGAGTGAAAATGAACCCTTTGTGGCCAGGTATATTTGATTTTCTGTACACACACATTGGATTATGTGGTCAGTTTAGCACACGCTCCGTGGAGGAATTAAAGTAAACTTCACTATTTGCTTGTAGTGTCGACACAATATAACTTTTATTTGACACGGCGTGTTGCAACAAAGTAAATGCTATATTGTTAGATCGCCCTTAGGGCACTCGCGCAAAGCCTAACTCGTTTTCTGCACCAACAGCACCATCAGAAATCCACTTTCACTTAGTCTACTAACCAACTTGGGTGAAATACGTGCGTTTTTGCCCTCGAGCGCTACATAAAACGAAATTATAGGTGTTTATAGTTAATGGCGAATATATTTGGCGGTGGTATGCCGCGAATGCGTCCGCGTATTCCGCACAAAGCGATGCGGGAAGGCCGCCACGTCTGATCCCATCATTTTGACGCTGATTTCGAAATGCAAGAACAATAAAAGTCTCTTACGCGCTTTGAGATCCAACGAATTAAGTATGCCGATCGTAAAGCAACCTGACAAGTTACGTTGCAGTATGTCCGATGGCTCACGCATAAATCTTATCCGAAAAGCTTTTTTTTTGTTATTTCGATAAAGCGCAAGTGCTTGGGGGTCAACGGTACGGACAATCCGGCATAAAGTCGCACGATTCTCTTTTTATAGCGAGGCCATACGCGAAACGGGTTTTCCATTAGGGTAATCGTATACACGGGGTAAACAGAGCACCTGCACAAGGATTCTCCGCATTCCAAAATTTTGAATATGATGAGGGTCCAGCCACGCAACTGCCGGGTTTGGAATGCCAAAACGATCTGGTTTTTCCCTTAAAACGACGGGACTGTGAGCTGAATCAGACTCAGCACCAGAGTATATAACCAAAAGTCAGGCTACAGACTGATTGATCACATAAGTTTACCCCGATATCACCTTTCCTCACGAGCTTTTCTCTTGGATTTGGACGCCCTCATATTCACACATGTAGATTTTATGTCAGGTCAGGTCAGGTCAGGTCAGGTTAGGTTTGGGCGGCTGTGGTAGTCAAAATCGAAATCATACTGTTATAAATATAAATATAAAGGTGCTTATGGATGGTTTTGGTTCGGACTAATAGATACGAGGACATCCTTTTTTGTCAAATGATCGCAATCGCGCTGCTATTAAAAAGAATTTTTACAGGGGTGAACGAATATACTCCCTTATACAAGTGATGAAATAATCGTTAACCCTGCTAGAACATCTCATTTTTCTGTGCAACTGAAGGCACTACTGACTTTAAATCTTGGCGGCCATCTTTTTACAAACTTAAATGTCTGGAATTGAATCGCATTACAGAGTAATGGCACTGCAAAATGCACAATAGTTTCCCACTTTAGATATTCCGCTAAGGAACTAGACGTTGTCCACGCATAAAAGGGCTAACTAGCTAGAAAGTTGAATGCTTTCATTCAATTATAAACGATAAACAATGAATATCTACTAGTTATAAATCACTTTCTGATAACAATCTTATGTTCAATAAACTATCTTCTTTGATAACACCTGTTAACTTCAGAAGTATTACATGTAAAATAATTTCACTAAAAATGCTCGTGATTCAGTAAGATATACACATAGTTACGATATATGTAATTAAACAGCAGAAAAAATGCAGCTCGCGATTAATAGAGTTTTTCTCAACAAAACAGGAAAACAGCACTTGCCCTAAAAAAGGAATATTTAATCAACGTTAAGGAAATAACTTAAATAAAATACTTCAAGCTGACCGACAAACCTGAAAAAATGATACATATCTAAACCTGGCTTCCGTGTAAAAATTTTAATGATGGCACAAAAATTTGATTCGGTATAGGATCCGTTAAAATTTGTTGTCTTCTTTCGGCCATCCTCTGCAATGTTGTATTTGCCCTTCTCGAATGTTTCAGTGTGAATTTCTTGTCTTTTGTTGTTATGTTGAAATGCTTGAATAATGCTCCTATGCTTTATTCTTGTATTCATTTGTATTCTGCAGTTATCATAATAAATCCAACATTCAACGACCCCGCACTTTACAAAAAAAACCTGCAATATTCTTGCATTATTCGTAAAAGGTCGTTGCATTTTAAAGCCCCTTTATTTATGCAGGTGCCGAATACGTCTGCCGAATTTAAAATATTTGCAGGAGGCTGTAAATCAACGATAAAGCCTCATTAGAGATTTCGCTGGTACTTATGCAAAGGCATTTATATCTCGGAATGCCGCAGGACTGAAAAACGAAAGCGTTTTCAGAGGAAGTAGGGAGGTTACCTTCGTTGTGAACTTATATCATACCACTTTAACTGGTTTTTTATTGCGGCTGTTCTTTTTGAAAGCAGGATTGAGGATCTAGGGAATTCTAAATGAACACTGGCAGTAAAATGTGTTTTGATATCTAGTGTAGCTTATGCGTATTCGTTTTACACACCTCTAAAACCATATAACTCTTAAACTGACACTATAAATTTGCTCTGCCTGTACCTATCATTTTACTTCGTTCTATAAATTAGAATTCGAGAGCATCCTGAAACTGCTGCGATTGCCGAAGAAACATCATCAACATACAGAAATGGCATTTTAAATTTTCCTACGTGTCCCAACATGTAAATCGTTAATGTAGAAAAGCGAGATAAGAACTTGTACTGGCAGTAGAGAAAAATTTCAAGCTATGTTATTAATTTCAAAGAAGTTAATATTAAATAGGTATCTTTGGTGATAACATAACATAACATATATATATCGATATCGTTTGTATCATAATATATTATTTTTACGGATTTAATTTAGTATATTTTCGCACCTTTTGGTTTAAATATGGAATAGGTAAAACCAGTAAAAATAAAGCGTGAAAAAGGTGGAGTTTATCCACCGAAACGTTGCTATAATAAAGATAATAATATTACATATTCTGCAGTAATACCAGCAAGAAAAAATAATATATAATAAAAATGTAATACTATGCGACTGTTTAAGTACAACCAAAAATATTTGTTCATGTAATTTCACCAAGAGTTTTACATATATTTCTTTGAAAATCACAATCAGCAAGATAGTGTGTAATGTTGTTTGTTGATGTACTCTTCTTTGCTTGCAATTGCTTGTACGACACGGTTTCTTATCGGTCACAGTTCAGGAGGGCCTATCTCATATGTCCTTCAATCCGCTCGTCTTGTAAATGCATTCACGATGTCGAATGCACTCCAGAAAGATATGTATCCAGCACCGTAATGTAATATTGCACCTTATGCCTCGCCTGCTATTAAAATTCCTCTACACGACATTTAGGAATAAATGTGAAGGTACCTACTCGTGAGCCACTCTTTTCGACCTCTTGCCGCCATTAATAATGTTCAGCAATCCTTTTGTTTTCAAGGTGCGACAGAAAATTAACGAGTAAACGAGACGGTCGTCATCTTTCGTTAGAAAATTGTTTGTCGTAATAACGCGTGTGCCGATTAAGTGGGTAAAATTTTAAAGAAAATCGTAAAAAAAATATCGAGTTTCACTTCAAAACGTGGCCGTCAAATGTGATATCTGATTTCAGGATAAAAAAAATTCAGAACAATACAGATGAAATTGATAATAATAAATTATTCTAGTAGATGTTAAAAACAGGTATGTCTTTGTATTTCCTTAAATAGCTCTTTTACACAAATTTGTCGAGCTTAAGTGTAAGCGTAGGCAAACACCCGCGCAATCACCTAACCATCATGCCAATTTCAAAGAATGATGCTTTGAAACCTCTTCATCATTAATTTAATTGTATTATCGGACATTACCTAGGTACCGTTGCGGTGTTTCTAAAAGTGGAAATAGATGTACCAAAATTTGAACTGGTTGTAGGGGCAAAGTTTGAGATTGCAAGGATGTTTTAGCGGAAGAAATAAACCTGTTTGTTTGGGTGTTATCAACGAAACGTAAGTTTATTTGTCGGTACGTTAGCAAATAAATGTTTCTAATTTACCAATGTTCAATTTTAAGGGTACGTTGAACTCTAGACGAGTGAATTGCTTAGTGAGTTTTCTCTAGGTACTTGAACTTTAAAATGGATATATTCTAAACAGAATAAGAAAAAATAACAACCTATTAACATGACTAATTCGTTAACTTGCTGATCATGAGGAGCACGTAGTTACAAGCTTTCTCAAACGCTTGAAAAATACTCTTCAATTAATCCTTGTATTTTCTGCAAAAACACGTTCTCAAACAAAATGTTATTTAAAGTCTCATTGCCCCACCTCGTTTTAGTAACAGTGCGGTAAAAATTCTAATTACGATACTAAATGTAGCAACTGACTATATTTTATAGAAGATGTATCATCTTCTAAGGTTTTGGCTTTCTTAAAATCTCCAAACCAACAACCTATTATTATATTATTATACCGGTAATTAACTTGCAGTATTAAATTATTTAATTTTATTACACCATCAGTATAAATCATACCAATGAAGTTTGGGGTAGTAATAATAATACTCATCAAATTTTCAGTGGGCAAATTGTAGACTTATTGTTTACTTTTTAGTTTTTACAAGTACATTAACTTTTTAAATTAAATCTGAATGTAATTTAACAATGCTAACAGTAAAAAGACTGCATATATTGAGTTAGCACAGATAGGTAAAATGAAGCTGGTAACGTTTAKTTAGCAACTTTAGCATATTACTTTAGATTGGAAGTACAAAAACTCTCCTCTATGTTCGTGTATTTCAAGGTTTACTTGGGCAAGGTGCGTGGTTGAATTTGTGCCTTATAAATAATAAAATACAGGTACACCTAGTGCACAAACTAGTATTTCGCAAGGTGTTTATACCACACAAAATTACACACGACAATCGATCAATTCACTTGTAGGAAGACACTTGCACATGGCCCTGGGACGCACACACCTACAAGAAATTTCCGATAATACTTTACTTGGGTACAAATGAGTTACGCACCACAAAAATCACTCAACTATGTAACATCCGTCAATTAAGTTTTGAATTCATTACAAAAATCCGCGCTCTCACTTGTATATAGCGCAAGCATATATAATTACAAACGGTTTTTACTGGTTATTGCCCAATTATTAACTCTTCAAACGCCACTTTCCATTGTCCGTTCGCAAAAAAGGCAAACAAAAAAGGTCGCGCCAAAGGGCGCCGCTTTTTCTTAAAGATAACGGTCTTACCTTTCCCTCTTTTTTCTCTGCCTCGTAGTTCCCTTTATCGTCCTGTACAGGGTCATCATTTTGTATCGATTTTCACAGCCGCAGGAAAAACTTTTTCAAATTCGAACCGAATCACGTTTTTCTTTGCGGTTGATGCGATGCGCTTTATGCAAGGACGCATGTGACTAAATCAAAGAACCCCGCATGCTTTCGCGAACTGCACAGCACTGAAGAAAACAAAATGTAGGTGCGTTTCGTAATAATACCTGGTCGATTGAGGCGATGGGGCGACCGCTGTTTAGCTAATAAGTATTCGATGAGTGTTGCTTGGGTTATTATACGTATACCGGTCAGCTGGCAGGAGCTTAGATTTTTTCTGTAATAGCCGACATGGATTAATTGTCCAAATGATTTTCCGTTTCAACTTTTCTTGTGTATTTCGTTTCAAAACTTACCCATTCAACAAAATTGTAGAGTTCATAAAACAATAAATAGTTTTACAGTAAGGATCTTGCAGGTGAGTGCTGCTTATTATACAAAAATTAAACAGGATTTGATGGGTCCTTAATCAATGTTTGCATTAATGTACGTACTTTAATTTACTATTGCATTTTTTCTTACATTATTATTATGTAACTGACACGAGGCAATTATACCAGTAGTTATTGTTATTTTTACATTTTTGGTAATGTTAATAACAACTTTCATCTACTATTTGCATCATTCTCAGCTGTATTTTCATAGAGCAATTTATTTTATTTTGCCTATTAATGGAATTTCTTTTTTATTATGTTTATCTATCTCCTATAATAAAAAAGTTTGCAGTCCCAACTTTCCTGATTTTTTCGAGGGAGCCGTTAAAAAATGATGTTTTTGACAGTTTCATGAAAGATTTTGGACATTTCAAAGGCGTCAGTGGCGTATGTATCATATTAGCTGTTGAGTGTCAATTAGACTTTGATTGAGCATAAAGAACCTTGATATGATAAGTGACATGGAAACGAGTTTGCTCTTTCTAAGACGTCAACAACACCAAAATAATTTTTTAAAGCTTTTCCTATGCTTCAGATCTCTAACTTCCTATAACTGCATTTTTGTAAAAAAAATTAGTCTAATTTCCCAGTGGTTTATATAGCTATTAACATAATCCATCAACGGACAGACAACTTGTTGAATGTTAACCATTGTCCATTGTCCAAAGTGAAGCAATTCATGAGAAAATTGCTGCAGTCTAATGCTGTATTTTGTTTTATTTTAATGTCAACTGCTTTTGACCATGCAACAAAGTATTTAAAAAATTAACCAATTTTAATGCGCCAAGATATAAATGACCTGATGACTTTTAATTAACATCCATTATAGACGGTAGATGTATCAATATAATGTCACAAAAGAAGCACAAAAAAACATAGAATAATAGACAAACCATTTATTAAATATAAGGTTTACAAAGTACAACAGTATGGTCAAACCCACAAGTTACATGTCTGGCATATCCGCCCACGGACACCTTAAGAGGAAAAAACTGATCTTTCAAATGCCCCAAGCCCAAGCATCCACTTTTGTTTCGGCCCCAAATGTATACGTCGCCTAGGCTGGTTCTTACGGCACAGTGGCTCAAACCGCAATTCACTGCCTCAGCAAAGTTATTGGGCTGAAAGTCGTTCCGGCCAAACAATGTGTGCGGAATGTGTATGGGCTCCTTCGATGTTTGAACCTCCGGACCGGTGCCTAATATCCCAAAACCCCAGGAGTAGACTTCATGTGTTTCTGTAAAAGCTTGGATTGTGATATGAACTAGAAGAGCGGTTCGGTTCTTACTGGATATCACAACACAGAGTGAACCTCCTGCACCTACATCTTTGATTGGGCCAAGTTTCTGTAACATTTTCAAGTGAGTGGGATAGCTGAGCTGCTGTGATTCTTTTGGAAGTGTGACCTGGGCGTACTCCACGTTTCCCCAACCAAACACATCGCCTTTGTCTAAAAAAAAAATGCAGTTCAATAGTCTCTCCCTATTAAAGAATAAACAAAATATAAATATGTCCGGTACATACCATTAAGAGCTAAAACAAAGTCTGAACGTGACGACAATTTTGCTATGCGTTCTCCATCTATGTCCCCTCGAACTCTGGTGAATTTACTGACAGAACCACAATGTTCTAAACCAGTTTGCCCATCAGCGCCCCAACCACAAGAATAAACACAGCCATCTTCGGTTACTGCTAAACTGAAATCCAAATTAGTATCATCTCATTGATATTTAATTTTTGGTACGCCTACGTATGATCCTGTCCAAGTTCCACATCTGTAATAGTTTTACCATCTAAAGTTTTTATGTGGTTTATGTAGTTCGACCTGATGTAATCTTCGTCAGGTATTACGGGTCGTCCACACTGCCCATAGGCATTATTGCCGAGGAGGAACAATCCTTCATTTGTTAAAACTGCGCTATGTGCTCTGCCCGCTGCTACTTTCTTAACTTTTGCCTTCTTTGGATCTTTAAAAGGTAACGGAATCGGTTGTGGAAAAAATACAACCTCTAGCGGTTTTCCGGCCCGTATTTGGTGACAGCCTATTTGTGAATCTGTATTAGTTCCGGTGCCATAAACTTTAACATTGGTATCGGAATTCACAGAAAACAAGGTAAAACCGAAACCAGAAGCCACATTGTTTACTTCAAATTTTTCAGCAAAACCCAGTCTCTTCGGATTCAAATAATACTGCTTTACGAGATGTAATGCTCCTCTCCTGCGGAAAGGCACACCCAGGGCACCAGACAGAACACTGCCGAACACAAACACACGACTGTATTTCTGCTTGCTCACTGGATATTCGAAAACTGAAACAAAAGTATGAATGATATAAACTAACGAACAGTATTGGTAACTGTAAACCTGGTATTTTGCTAGCTTGTTCTGGGTCAATTMGACGTTTCCTGGTTGAGCTCAAACACCTTTTTAATAAACAATTTAAGCGCAAAGCAGAACCCAAGTAACCCATTATTTTGAAAATAGATAGGTTATGTTAATCGGTGTCTTAGATCGAAACAAAAAGCATCGATATTTGAAATATATTTACAGAAAAATCGGTTTTTAAGTCGAAAATACTTAAAGAAAAATATGTGATTACAAATAATACTTTTAATAAAGAACTGATACGAATTCGATGGTGGTAGTAATGACAGATATTGTAGTTCTAATATTCTGTGGTAGTTCTAATGTACCAAGGAATGTAAGGTAAGTGAGGTTATATTTTAGTGCATAAAGATAAAAGAATTAAAGTTCTTTTACTCAGTGGTTTTATCTTTATCTTGTCAATTACAATTAGCAGAATTAAAACTATAAATATTTATGGCTCGTATACGAAGAAGAGTGATGTTTATTAAAGCTTGAAGTAGAATAAATACGAAAAACAAGTCTACTGATAGTGGCAAGGGGAGAAACTAACACTTTACTTTACCTATTTGTAATCGTAAGAGAAGAACAATAATAATTACACAGTGCTACATGAGCGAGATGATACAACTAACCATGGTATCGTACGTTTTCACTACTTTGAATTGTTGATTGTGGTTAATTGGCTGCGGCCCTGGTGATTCCTTCTTCGCTGACATTTCGCCCACTGAATTCATTGTCCCTCTCCGTGTGAACACAAACAGTGGACGGAACATTAGCGAAGAAGAAACTAGCATGGTCAACTAACCCAGAATTAACTATAATACAAAATAATTGTGATACTACATTATGACGGTGTTTCAAAGTTTAAATATAATTTCTTGATCTCACATGTTTTTAAAAATCGACTTTCTCATTTTCTCTAAAATATTCATACAGCTCTAAAAACGATTTATTTAGTGTATCAAAATTATTCTTTACATACAGTATATAGATATATAAAATACATATATTAAGTACCTTGTAGTTGCAAAAGAAAAAACATAAGAAGTGATACAAACATATAGAAGCTGTTTTTGGGAAAGTAGATAAAAATCAATAAATTTAGGAAGGGAAATATACTCGTATATATGCAACTATCAAAGTTTACAGATGCCTGTGATATAAGATGAGTTACAATTCAACATAAAATGATTAACAACTTATTCTTAAAGAAAGTATCAACACGAACACATCTTCCTGACATTTTTCTGAGCATTCGAGTTATTCGTTAAGGCAAACTGATCCTTGTCCCTCATTTCACAGTTGTTAATGATGGAGGCATTAAGAAGTATCTGCAAGGGAAATTAAATTAGGCTACTTGTCGTAAGTATTAATCTTTATTCACCTTTTCGATTAAACACTTTGCCGCTTCATCAATGTTAGTATTTTCTTTCGCTGACGTTTCGAACCAAGCTGAGAAACCCTTTTCTTTACAATACTCATCCATCTTCGCCTTGTTATTTATGAGGCCTTCCTTGGGTTGATCACACTAAAATTTATACTGATATATGAGTAACTATATACTATGTTAACTCGAATAGCTACCTTGTTAGCTAGAAGGATGCAAGGAATTGGTGAACCATCTGGCAGCTGCACTTTAGAATCAAGATCTGCTTTCCAGTTTGAAACCGATTCGAAAGTAGGGACTCTGGTGACATCGAAAACTATAAACGCTCCCACTGCCTCCTTGTAATACACCCTAGTCATGTTACCGTATCTTTCTTGACCTACAAATGTTAAGAACAAGAAGTGTAACACGGCAATGGATGAAAAACGTCTCTTCTTTAGAGAAAAATTAACACAAGTAAACTTTTCCTGTACCACATATCCAGAGTTTCAAAGTGTGTGTTCTATATAGAAATTCTTGAAGATAATAATGAATTTTGCCCACATTCCAAAATGAACTTCTTGATGTCTATTTGGAGGTGACAAGAGTTTTTGTATATATTATATCAGGCGTATATATAAATTTTATACTTCAGTAGTTACAGACAATCTGTGAGAATAAGTACCTCTCCAGATTGTGCCTAAGTAAATATATGCGCCCGACGAGAGACGATAGCGCTCAGAGAAGAGATAATTTTTTACCTGCTATATCCCATAACTGTAGCCTAACGATCATGTTATCATCCCAATTGACGACCTTTAGAGCAAAATCTACGCCGATTGTGGCTCTGTAGTGTTGAGAAAAGAACTGATGAACGTATCGCTTTATTATGGATGTTTTTCCAGTTCCTAAATCGCCTATTACCAATATTTTGTAAAGGTGGTCTTTCGGTCGTATGTTGCTGGGTGTCGTGGTGGACTAAAACGAAACGAAGAAAGTTAATTTACGTAGCGCGTGTACATCTATTACGCTATTTTTAGTTCGATAAAGCGTACATYATAACAGTTAACCGCCTTTTTACCTAAAAATAGTTATAATAATGAATGGTTGTAGTCTTATTTACTGAAAGGCCGATATATGTATAGTCAATCGCTAACGTAAACGATACCCTGTGTCAATAAAAATACGATACAACATTCCCACAATCCAGAGAGCCTTGTCTGAAGTATTACATTTCAAATAAAAAACGAGTGGTTATCCAACAAGCAGCAACTACAGGACTTTAGGTAGTCGCTCTTTATCGTAACCACTATGTTTCTCAATTATCATACAATAAAAATAAGATCTAGAGCGCGTTATCACAAATGTTTGCACGAATTACCATAACGTCAGACGGATCCAATATTAATTCTCCGTAAGCGGGCATGCTTTTCAAATTTTCCAAAGATTTTGTACGTTCGGGTAAAGTAGACGCTGACAACTGACTGCTTTCTGCGCTGATAACGCTACGCACCGACGATCCGGATGCTTCCTTTTCCACATTTTCCGCGCTTTTCCACGACACCTCGGTCAAATTCGTTTCAGACGCTGATCTTCCTGCAGAAAAACCAACATCCTCCCCATCATACGCTTTTTCCTGGACACCGCCTTCGACTTGGACGTCTTCATGGGCTTCGGTGGATGATCCTCGACGGCCACGAAATTTGAACTTCTTCATCAAAGAGCCCGATCTTCCGCGGACCTTTCGGTGAGGCTCTTGCTCGTCTTTCATACTGTTTATTAGTTCATCACCGCGTAATAAACGTTACTTCGATACTGCTTGAAAACCACGTCGAACTGATTAACTAGTGAAACAGGTATGACACGCATGTGGAGGGGGTGTGTTGTATCCCTTATCAAAAATTTATATCGTGGCTCGATTGTTACAAATGCTTGTGTTTTACTTTAAGCCACTGTAAAGTTTGTAAACATGCGTTTATAACGAATGCTGTTTCGTCATATATGCTCAAATATTTGCATACATTATTAAATAGGTGAGTTTTATTGGAGATCCAAGCGCTGATGCGTGATGCCAACCAATTACTGAAGCCAAAGAAGTTGCACGAGGGAACTTTAGAAACCTTATATTGGAGTGCTCGAGTGACACTATTTTGACTTATGTAGGGGACTAATTATTGATACAAACTGAAAGTTTGTGAAGGAAAATCGCGAATATCTCCAAAGAAAATATTGTAATTTATACAGGCAGTCCTCTAAACCCTCTGTACACAGGATTCTTAAAAGAAAAATATACCAAAAGTGCCACACGTTTATACATCAAATAGTTATATTACTAAGCTATATGGATAACCAAATAGCTAACCACTACGCTCGCCAGGCCTCACAAAAGCTTCGATAATTATTTCTATGTGAATTTAATAATAATTACATTTGTTAATGAAGATCCTGGATGATAAAAATATCTTAAACGTTCAGGAAAATTGGCACTCATTGAAAAGCCTGTACAAAATACAATTTATGCAAAGGTTCCAGGCGATGAGGACATGTATGATCCCTCTTTGGTCACAGACCCCATTGTATCGTTTCTTTTGGAAATACAAAACTTTATCTACAAAAATTAGAGGGACGAATACGGTTATGATGTTGTCGCATATTTTCTTTGCTTTATCGCCAAATTTTGCTGTTAAAATTTCGAAAATTGTAAAACTTTCCACATTGCTTCATGATGTAATCTAGCATGTTAACCGCAAAATAAAAATCTTACCGGACTAGATAAGTTTTCTGTCTGTCTGTATTCAAAGTTGTGAGGTCGTGGCGACGCAAGTGCCTTTTCGACGCCGTTTTGGCCATTTGGCGTCTGCAATGCCGCCTGCTTGAGGTATCTTTCGCGCCTCTTCGTGCGTTCATGGCGCGTTCTTCGACTAGGAGTCCTGGTCTGAACCTCCTCGATCATGCTTTTGACAAAAACTGATACAACGATGTGGGCTACCGACCTAACAGTTTATCAGACGCGTTACTGACCAGTGGCGAAGGTAAACGCGACAAATATCAGTCAAGCCCGAAGACTTACGCGATAACTTGTACTATAACTACGCATTTAACTCGTTTTCAATAAATTAAAAAAGTATTCGGCTTGAGACCGCGCGACATAAACAACGGACAATTTTGCAGATACAAACGCATTTTGTCGAAGAAAAACGTTTAGGTGGGGCATAGGACAGTCGCCAAAAACAATCTTATCGAGATTGTTGTCGCCGCATCCTACTACTGTTGAAACWAATAGTAGTTTTTTATAGTACTTATTTCGAAAACAATACGTCATTTCCGTGTTATTGAACGAATAAGGATATCTTTTGATGTGCCAACGAACATTATAAAACGAAATGTACCGTGCGTATAATTTTCAAATAATTTTTGCGCTCATTCCGAAAGCTACGGGTGCAACATTAAAGGAAGGAACGTGTGCATAAACGAACAGGCCGTTTTTTTTAATACATAAAAAAGTAGCCAAGAAACGGCCGCGAGATAAGCTGCTGCACATCACAATTACCATGACGAAAAGCGTTTAATAATTACACATTAATCAGACGGCCATCGCCATAATCACTTTTAATTGTAGTTGGTTTACGTACCATTTCAAATTCGCTCACTTTCCCCTTCCGTTTCTTGCCAAAACGTTGGAATCTGCGCTTTGACTTGCCGGTTTTGCTATCGAATCTATGGTCGTCCTTATGGACGGAGTGCCGAGTTACTACCGCTGTTCGAATAATTATTGCAGCTCCCATATGACCATAATTGTTTTGATGTGGCGTCAGAAATGAACGTAAGCCAAGGAAAATGTCTCTGCAACTGAGTACGATAACGAAAATGTAAAACAACACGTTTTTCGATAACGAAAGATAGCCCGGTTGATGCCGATAAATTCAGCAGTAACCTGTAACATCGACTGCGACGATTGTACTACATGCTGCATCGTAACTCCGCTCTTGCTACACTTCATTATCGCACAAAAACAGTGCCTTTTAAAATTAGTGCTCGTTGCTATTCGGCTGAATTTCCTCAAAGCACGGCCACACTTTTAATCGAGAAAGACGCGCTCGTTCACATAAAAGATAAAAATTGTATTAATGTGCCGCATGCTACAAAGTTACTGTAAAATTGCGTTAAAGCACTTTAAATTTCAATCAACTTACCTACCACAATTACATAATATGACTTAGAATTTCTTAAACATTATACTGCACCAGCAAAGTACCTAATTCATCAAATAACTTGCTTTGGAGAACACCATTAGTCCCAGTTGTAACTGCAATGTATTCAACAACCCCAAGATTATCCCAGCCTGATCTCCCATAATCTTGAAATTTCATTACAAACGATTAGCAGTGCTAGAAAGTTATAGAATAGAAAAAAGCTCGAGGATGATTCATCTTAATCTTTTTAAATTCCAATCCAATTAACAGTACCTACCTTTCATGTTGTGTTGTGACACATGTCCAAGTTGATATATTTTTTTTTGTTTTTTAAACTTATAAACGTATAATCCAATGACAAGTAAAACAAGGAAAAAAACTTTTAAGTAGAAATGCTATATTTCTTTATAACCTTAACAACAAAAAACTTGTTAACAAAACTGTCAAAATAAGTAAGAGTATATTTGTTGCAATAATCACAGAATGATACCAGAAACACCCAAACACTTAACATATAAAATAATCAAGAACCAATGAATACTACAAAATGGTTGGTCCCCTTTGAATGTTTCGAAGTAGCGAGTTCTCACAAGCTACTCTTCAGGAACGGCTTTAAATACAATTCAAATGATTTGTTAACAGGCTCGGCATTCAAAGGACTCTTTGTAGCTTCTTCGAACAGTCTCTCATAGACATTACCGTCATAGGCTCCAAGAGTTGACCCCAGAATCTCATCTCGAATATCAAAGCCGTCAACCAAACCAACAGCATTTGGTCGGATTAGGGCCAGTAAGTCTTCCAGCCACCTCTGAAGTTGGTCGATATCTTTACCTAAAGTGTTGGTATACTGCAAAATAGAAGAATCAACTATGTATCTAGTCCCTAAATTAGCAAAAAAACACAGTACCCGTAATAAATCACCAGTGCAACGCAGAGCAACATGAACAGCATACAGTTCCATCAAATCATTAAGCACCTTCCTCAGTGGTTCGGATATGTTGTTTATTTTCTTCATTACACCATAGTACGTTTCTACCATGAAGGCGCGACAGTGAGCCTCAGCAGCAGCAACCAATTCGATCGATGTTTCATTCCAAGCGTCTTCATATATTCTTCCCTTCTGCACTCTTTCATTAATGTGGCGGGAAGCCAGTTCTATCTTCCTAAAAAAATGCAAACATATCGTTTTATATAATTGGCTAATTGACTTCACAAATGAAATTAAATCAGTACATACCCGGCAGCCATTTGCTGAAGTGCAGAAATTATCCATTCCACTGACTTATTAAACTGAACGTTCCTTTGCAAGGCCGACTCTAAATACTTGACCGTCGAAGTCAATTTCTGCCCGTTACCTTTGTTCTGCCACACTTTGATCAGGAACCTCGCCGTTTGTAACAAAAGAACTGTATTCTCTCCCTCATAGGTGCACATAGCGGTGACAAGACCGTAAGTGGCGGGGAAATTGGAAGAAGTCATATAACCGTGGCCACCGCAGGCGAGACGGCAGGTTTCCACACCCAAGGCAGCATCGGCTGTACTGACAGCCTTTAAGCAGCACGCTATAGCATGCAACTCGGGAAGGCTATCCAACTGCCCAGATTCAAGTTCAGATGTGACATCATTGTACATATTCCACAACCAAGTTGCGGCATATTGGAATGCAAAAAAAGTGGATATCAGGGGGAATAATTTGTATTGTTGCGTCACATAGTCCAAGATCTGTGGTTCAGGTTCACTGAAATGATATATATAAATTAGTGATATAATGATTGATTTGTTTATAAAGATTACCCTGGCCTCAAGAGGGACTGATGCCTTACAGCGCTATATCTAACAGCAATGGTTACAGCTTTTCTAATAAAGTATGCGGCATCTTGTACTAAAACTACTCGCACAAATATCATTGTTCCGTATGTCAGCTTACTGCTTGGAGACTGAATGTAGGTTCCATCCTGAAAAAGTTGGTAAATAATTTTTAATATCTTAATGCTTCTTTAATCCCTAAACTTATGTAAAGATATGTCAAAAAAAATAGATCGTACGATTTTGTTTCTGTAAATATTTTATAGTAGACAAGTAAACACTTGTAATCTTCCAAAAAGAACTTCCTAGACTGCAGTATCCAAGTTGGGGTTGCTATTTGGATCACCAACAGATATTTGTTTTTAACTTAATTCGGTCAGGGTCATTTTTCTGATAAGTAATAACCAACCATTATTGTCATACATTAGATAATTTAATGTAATTTAATATCTGAAATACAAAATATAATTTTCTACTTTCTTTACAACGTATTAGAAAACAATGCAATTCCAAAAGCATAACAACTAAAAACACAATCTTACTTTTACAGGTATTTTTTTACAGCGCATTGCATAAATAAAATTAAAATTGTGCATTTCAAGACTATATAATTTATCAATAGTGAATTTTCAAGTGTTAAGATAAAGAAATCTATTTTAGTATGAATTAAAAAATAAAAGAATCTCCATATCTATTTAAATACATTCAAATTATCTTTTTAATCTACATAATTTAAATATGATTACCTATTAAACAATAAAATTTATGAATAAGCAGTATCAGTCAATCAATGCAATGACCCTTTGATTTATAAAATTAAATCTATCCGTGGCCCTTTTCCAAATATAATCACATAAATTGACAAAAATAAAACTTCAGAAAAGATCTATCACAAGTGAAAAATAACCCAAAAAATTCATTTCTTGATAATCAACGGTGATAATATTCAGCACATTAGAAAGTTATCCTTTTAAAATTCGATTAGCAGGATAAATGAGAACCAGAAGAACTAGAACGGACTTACCTTGAGAACCTGGTTGTTCTTCATCAACATACAGCTTCTGGGTATGCGAACATTTTCAAACCCTAGATATCCATTGTTGGTACTGTTCATGCCCAGCTTACAGCCAATCTCTCCAACTTTAATACCTGCCAGAGGTTGGTGAGTTTCCTCATCTCGTATTTGCACAATAAAAGGATGAATTCCATGACATTTTCCTTGCGTGTACAACTGAGCCAACACAATTGCATAGTTTGCTGAATGGCCCACTGTAAGAGAAAACTGTCAAGTGTGGCAATACCCAAAAGTGAATTTACGTACGACCACCAGGCCACCATTTTGTATGAAACTTAGCGTTGGACTGTTCAAGACAAATTCCTTCTGTGGAAGGGTCATATGTGCAAGTCGTTTCCAATCCTCTGATGAAAGTGCCGTGACCAATTCAGTCTAAAAATATGCAA